>VNJO01002977.1:0-42365 GCA_008042535.1 Drosophila tani | reverse complement strand
GTTATTTAGCATGTAATGTCGATTTGCATCTCAACAAAAAAAATTCTCAGCGTTTGATCGATTTTTGCGTGTGTATTGTTCTCCATCTTTTTTTTCTTGCGTTTGCTCTGCACTTGCACACTAGAGTTGCCAGATGAAAATGTTTCTTTCCCCCTAAAAAATCTCAAATAGTCATTATTTCCCCCTAAAAAATCCAAAACAAAAACGTAACGATCCACAACGTAAGTGAACAAAAACGTGAAGATTTACGACGTAACTGAACAACTATCGATGGACTATCACGAAAGAAACATCGATGAAGTGCATTTCGAAATACTTTAAGAGATTTTAGCCCATACTCAAACCAGAACAGAGAGCTTCGATACAAACTTAACGATATAATCGACAATCGGTAAAATTTAAATATAAAATTATCATTTATGGTTTTAATTATTTCAGATCACAGAGCTGAATCTGGACAATTGCCGGAGTACAAGCATCGTTGGCCTTACAGACGAATACACCGCCTTGGAATCGCTTAGCTTGATCAACGTGGGCCTCACCACACTGAAAGGATTCCCCAAGCTGCCCAACTTGAAGAAACTGGAGCTATCCGACAACAGGATTTCGAGCGGCCTCAACTATCTGACCACCAGCCCCAAACTGCAATATCTGAACTTGTCCGGCAACAAGATCAAGGATCTGGATGCCCTGAAGCCCCTGGAGGAGTTCAAGAATCTAGCAGTGCTGGATCTATTTAATAACGATGCTACCCAGGTGGAGAATTATCGTGAGAAGATCTTCAAGATGCTGCCATCGTTAAACTTTCTTGATGGGTGAGTTTTCTTATTACACTTAAGGGAGTATTTTGTATTAATTGTTTGTGATTTCAGGTTTGATTGCAACGACGAGGAGGCGCAATCCGATGGGGACGATGATGATGAGGTCAACGGCAACGATTCCGAGGAGGAAGGTGTGTATTTTGAAAGGGTTTTAGAAATTACAGGCCATCGCAGTTATCAGAAGTTTTCCGACCATTTGAATGCTCATTGTCCGTCTGCTTAGCTGGTTTATAGCTTTTCATGGGTAGCGGTTTTCCTTTCAAGCAAGCACAAATTCAACCACGGCTTCTGTCGCCTTTCAGATAAGCGCAGTGCCTTCTGTTTAAACGGTTTAGAAATCGATTTAGACGAGCTCGAGGCTCTGGAGCAGCGGGTCAAGGCGAAAAAGAGTTTGCAGGCCAAACAAGAGCCGCCGCCTCCCCAAACGGAGGACCAAGATCAAGAAGTAGACGAGCTAGATGAATATCTGAAAGAGTTGCAGCTGAGGGAAGCCACAGCTGCTGCCACAGCCGCTACTACCTCCCCTAACAACGAGCTATCTGTGATAAGGGCGCCCCAAAACCCACCCATTAATTTCGCCATCCTTCTCTATTGGTTCTTGGCCATTCTCAATCTGGCCAATGCCACATATTGTAAGCATGGCGCTCTCTGAAGGTGTTTTCTATTAAATTCGAACTTCTCTAAATCGAAGATGATAAAAGGGAAGTTTAAGCCTTAAATTAGCATTGCAAGTCGGAAATTTACACATTAAATATGAGTTAAAAAAGTTTTTCGTCATTTACCTCTAACAAAATTAATTTAAATTAATTTAAAAATCGACTTAGGGAAGTTCGAGTCTTAGAAGTTCCATTAAACCTTAATTTTCTTCGTATTCTTGCAGTTTCCGGCGACGATGACGAGGAGGAGGGTGACAGCGATGAGAGCGACGAGGAGGACAATGGCGAGGTGTCCTTGTCGGAGGTGTACAATGACGATCTGGAGGAGGATAACTCCGATTGGGAGGAGGGCGAAGGTGCCGAGGATGATGAAGATGAGGATTCCGATATTGATGAGGCCGATGGCGAGGCAAATGAATCAGCGGCATCAGTTAATGCCAAGGATGGCAAGGATGAGGAAAAGGCAGCCACTGGTAAGTTTGATATATTAATATTATACTTAAATAAATATTATATTATTATTATTTTATTAATATTATAATATTAAGAAATGCCTTTCCTCATCATTTAACCTTCTTAATTTCCAGACGAGTCGCAAGCCCGGGGCAAGAAGAGAAAGCACGATGGTTAAAAGCCTTGATCTGTCGCTGTATCGTCTTTGTACGTTATAAATTTAAATATATACACCCCACAAACACAAACACACACACACACACACTAAACAACACACATCATATTTTGATAGTAAAGGAGACCCACAATTTGTTTCTCTAAAATGTAAGCTAAAGAAAATGGAAAAAGAGTAAAAACAAAATCGACAAAACACAGAGAACAGAGAGAAGAAAAGTCGGAGCAAAATGAACGTAATAATCAAACAAACAAAGCAAAAGAGCAGAAAATGATAAGTTTAAGTGACAAAAACGAAAACGAAAAGAAAAACAACCAAGGGGAACCAACCAAGCATTACTATATAGCCTCATCCCAAACCCTCAGAGTTCCAGTTCCAGTTTTAACACCTTTCATCAGTTGTAAAATTGCTTAGCCCTAGGTTTATCAATATATACATTTATGAACTGTACAATTTGTAACCCTCTGTTCAATTTCAAAGCGAAACACTTTTATTTGTACAACTGCTGCGCGTTAAATCGACTTACAAATATTACTGCTAAGGACTTTTAACTAACTCTTAAGTCATTCCTTCTTTTCAATACGGATATAAGTTGTAAGCGATATCTAACCTTATGGAACGCGATTCAAATCACATTTTCATTGTTACCACACCCACCACCTACCTTCCCCTCCCTCCCTTATAACCATGTCCTATTATATCTTTCTCTAACATCCTTTATGTACTTTTAAGATATTTCTTCCTTTTCATTTAAACTTATTCAAAGGCAGTAGAATGTTTTGATTGTTTGTGTGCCGAGTAAATCCAATTAAACACAACAATTTAAGGACATGATTTCTTTCATTAAATAAACAAAAAACAAAAAATGTATGCAAACAATTATTATTATTAAAGAGCAGGCCCAAAATGATTATTTAGCGAGACGATGAATTGTGTCTGTAAGATCCCCCAGCCCCATTGAAACTGAAATACATAAACTAAATCATTTTAAGTGCGTGTTTTATTTAAGGGGAAGGTGCTTGGGAAATTAGAAGTAATAATTTAATAAAATAAAAAGGAATTTAAAAGCACAATTTAAATTTTAATGAAAAATCAATGTTCTTCAAGGCTTATAGAGCTTGAAAATAACGAAAGTTTTATTATTATTGTATAAAAACTCGATTAATATCGATTCTTTCATATATTTTTTAATATGAATTTTTAAAGTATCAAATTAATTTTGTTGAAAAATTATGATAGAGCTGGAAAATAACCGAAGTTTTCATTGATTTTGTATACAAAAATCGATTAATATCGTTGCTTTTTCCGCTCTAATTACTTTTCTAATTTAGAATTCGATATTCCGCTTCCAAAAACCAAAATATATTTTCTTTTTGTCCTAATTGTTTCTAGGTCAATATTTCTAGATCAATTTATGGAAAATTATGTTTTTAGAATCCTCTTCTACCCCGCCCCGTACTCAGATTTCAGTTTAAATTATAAGTTATAACCAAAATTAACTGATTAAATTACCAATTTATTAAATTTTGCCCTAAAAAGATTATCGAAAATATCGATAAACAATGTCACTCCTCTTGGTTTGTGTCCTTGCTACTCAAATAGCTGCTTAGTTCCATTTTTAGTATTAATTGGCTTGTTTTAGTATTTTCCCCGCCCAATTTCATATATTATCGGCTGGTCACACTAGCCCTCAAAATCTGGCGCAAAGCAACGAAAAAAGCAGGCGTCGCTTAAATGTTTCTTAATTAAATGTGACAAATCCCAGCGACGAAATGTCTGGTGATATAGCAAACCAACTGAAGGGAAGCCGCAGCGATGTTGAGGCAGCCCGCCGAACTGTGGAGACCAAGTTCCGTGAGATCTCGGAAGGAAAGCGACGCGCAACCAACGGCGACTCGGACGCCGTTTTTGCTCTGCGCTACGAGGTGAGCGTGCTGCGCCATATTTGCTATGCCGTCAAGGAGAATCCACAACAGAACGGGGATCTCTTCGCGGACATAGTGGGCGTCATGCTGCCCCATGTCCGACCCAGCGAGGAGAAGGCCAGCTTGTGGGAGGCGCATCTCACCAGCTTGCGCTACATTCTGCATGGCCTGTGCCAGGAGGTGGGTTTTTTCGTGTTTTAAAAGTTCAGTGTGCTAATTAAGGGTTTATTTTTCTTGTCAGCGCTCCATTGGCGCCTGCCAGAAGCTGTACGCTCTCATCCGAGCGGAGCCTTGCCGCCTGCAGGAGGAAACTGACCACAAAATCTATCTGGATATCCATTTGACCCACTTTAATGGCATCTATCAGCTGATGCAGAAGCAACTGCTGCCCCTGGAGGCCTCAAGCCAGCTGTGTTTTGCCCTGGAAGCCCTGGGCGAGCTCTTTGAGGCCATGAGGGTGAAGAGAGTCACCAAAACGGGGCCTCTGGTGGAGAGACTTAACGAAACGTTGTTTGGCAAGAGGAGCAGAACGTTCTTCAAGTCGCTGAGTCTCCTGCCCGCGGAGAGTCTGGCCAAGATGTTTGACCCCCTCATGAAGCTCTTGGCCAGCAGTTCCACCTTGGAACTGAGCAATCAGTTCAGCGAGTACCTTAGCTTTACCCTGTCTCTGGTCCAGATCGACATGCTGAGCCCGGAGGCGAGTCAGCTGTCGCTGCAGCTGCTGCGCATGTGCAAGGAACTCTTTAAGCAGGAAACGAACCTCACCTACGCCCTGCAGCTCCTCTATTACTATCTGAAGCTGCTCTACGTCCGCGAGGAGACTCCCAACTTCAAACGCACTTACATCGACCTCATTCGGAAGTTCCAGAACTTTTTTGAGCACAAAGCCAAGCCTCACGCCACGGAGCAGTGGCTGACGGACCTGCTGGTGGCCATGCAGCGCCTGCAGACGCTGCTCCATCAGAGTGCCAGCAAGCTGCAGTCACCTTTTCAGGTGTTTTGGCAGCAAATGGAGGGGGAGGGCAGTCCGGAGGCGTATGCAGCGCACTTTCAGCTCTTGCACGGATGTGCGAGCCTGGCGGTGAATGTGACAAGGAGTCCGCTGGGCACTAGTTGCGGGAACGAGGCCTGTAAGAGCGTGAGGAGGCACTGTATAATGGCCTATGGGTTGTGTGCTTTGGATGCTTACATCAACTGGCAGCCAACGCAGGCAGAGAAGGCGGATAGGGTGAGTACCCTCGGAGGTATAGGGTCTCCTTTGTAGTTACTAACATTCCCCCTTTCAGACTCCCCATAAACCTTTACTAGGGATCCTCGGCATCCTCATGGACGTGGCCAAGACCCTGAAGTGTTTGGGTCCTTCGAGCTTAGAACTCATCAAGCTGGTGCGCCAGCTTACCCATGTGGCTGACCAGGTGTCCTGTCCCGAGCAAATCTCTTTGCTGTGGCAGGTCCTGGCACCCCTGCAGCAGCTGCGTCCCCTGATAGCCAGCCAGGAGCTGCGAGGCCTGCTCAGGCGCTTGTTCAAGGCCAGCTCTCATTCCAAGGATCCCCAGATAGCCGCTCGCCTGTGCGCCAGTTACTTAGCTTCCCTCACGAATCCTGCCCGCTTGAGGTCGCAGATCTGTGCTTATTACCACAGCCAGGGCAAGGAGGAAAAGGAGATCCAGAGGTGCGTCTACGAGTGGCACGAGTCCTGTCCTTTGCCCATGGAGCTCTCCCCCGCCCAGAAGAGGCAGCTCTATGACACGGATCTCTACGCGGTGCTGCACTATGTGCGGAATCCCTCGGTGTTGCACTTGAAGTCCTTGCTCCGTTGTAGGATGAATGATTATCACTTGGTGCTCATCTCGAGGCAGCTGCGCAGCGATGGCTCTGTCTTGAGGGAGTGCCAGGAGTTAATCTCCAAACTAAAGGCTCAGAGCTCGCTGACTCGAATGGAGCAGCTTTGCCTGGGTCATGCCAATGTGGGCCTGCTCCTAGATGCTTTGGAGGCTCAAAAATGCAAGGTTTCCTCGAAGGAAACGGGTGAGAACCTGCTGGAGGAGCTGCTGCTGCGTCAGAATCTTTCAGAGATAAATATCGAACGCGAACAGCGCCTGGTTAACCTGGCCAGCGAGGCCATCGAAGGCTTTAATCACTTCTTCAGTCGAGCGGATGAGGAGCCCCTAAGCTGCGAGGACACGGCCATAGATTGGGAGGCCTTGATAGACGACGCTGTGGCCGCCGCCATGGCCTTGTCCACAATGGGCTATCAGTCTCAGGCGGATGAGGCCTGGCTAATGCTGTTGAGGATTAGCTGGGTGCTCATGGATCGCTTTACTTACCTCCGCTCCCTAACACACTTTCTGGCCCAGAATGAGGTCCAAGCCAGGTTGAAATTGGACTTGTCCGAGGAAGTGGAGCGTGCGGAGGACCTCCTGGACGACTTGTGGCCACAGCTGCCCAGTGGCAGGTTCTTCAAGCGCCAGGACTCCACAGTGATGCTCTGCCTGTGCCATTTGGCCAGTTACTACGCCCGCAGGGAGTGCCTCAGTCATGCTCAGTTGATCTTGCTCCTCGTGGAGCAGCTACGAAGCGAGCTCCCCGAGAGACTGGGCAAGAGCGACATTGTCCTGATCACCCTGCAAACAGTGAGATTTAGGTTAAGTTACCAGCAGAGGAATCCCGAGGGGCATCCCAGGATGCCCGTACCCCTGCGACAGCTGGACACGCTGCAGGACACGGTAAGGAGCTTCAGCAATCTCTCCAGCCTGGACGGCGGCTCCCTGCAGCTGCTGCTCTCCACGCTCGTCCGCGAGAGCACGGAGTGCTCGGCCAACAGGCTAACCGAACGGCTGGCCTTCTCCAATATTGTGCTCCAGCTGGTCCTTCAGTCGGGCTTGGCTTTAAGAGCCATTGAGGTGTTCCTGGCCTGGCTGTGGACCAACCTGCAGATGGAGAACCTGGACCGGGCCCAGTCCAAGCTGCGGCTCATCGAGCACTGTCTGGGCATCAAGCGTTTGAGGCCAAAGGAAGCTGCTCCCTTGGGAAAAGAGAAGATGGAAGTCAAGGATGTGGCGTTGAGTGACCTGGCCAGCAACCTGCAGCTCCTGCAGCTGGTGGAGCCCATCAGGAAGCAGCAGCAGCAGCTGGATGTGTGCCTGCCCAATATGCTCAGCCTGCGCCCCCAAAGTCCCAACTCTCAAACGAATCTAGATCGCTATTTGAGCCTGAACGAGGCTCCCGCCATTCTCCGCGAGAACTTTCAGCTGCAGTGCACCTACTTTATACTAGGATGCCTCCATGCTCGGCTCTGCTTTCTGCAGAGGAACAGCGAGCAGCTGGATGACTTCTATGCCAGCGCGGATAGCAAGTTGAGGGAGGATCCCCAGCTTAGAGCTTCCCTAGGGTCCATGGTGCAGGTCCAGCAGCTTTATAGAGCCAACTATCTGCGCTTCAGGGGCCAGCAGCTGGAGGCCATGACAGTGGCTCAGCTGGGAGTGGAGACTCTAAAGGAAGCTGAGGACATAGACTACAGCTACAACTTCAGGACGCAGCTGAAGACAGCGGAGCTGGAGCTCAGGCCGGAGGGCCCGGAGAAGGCGCAGGGCAAGGGCCTGCGCAGAGCCTTGAACTTTAATCTTCTCTCGCCTGAAAGGAAAAACTCGGCAGAAAAGAAAACACCCTCGGCGGCCACCTCCTCGAGGGTCAAGCCATCTGAGAAAAAGGCTCTCAAATTTAAGATTTACACGGAGCTGGAACTAAGGCCGCCCAGTGGCAGTGGGGCAAGCAGCAGCTGTGGCAGCTCCAACGAGAACGAGAACACTTCGCCCGTGAACCTGGACACCTGCCAGTCCATCGAGTTAAGCTCGGATGATGAGTTACCCATCCTGAAGCCTTCCCTACCCAAGACCATCGAGAAAACAAAGCCCAAAGCCAAGCCTAGAGTCAACATACCCATTGCCTGCGATGATAGTCCGAAAGAGGCACCAACGCCATCGCAGAAGGTGGCACCAAGGAGCACCAGGGCAGCCAGGGTACGCCCACCCGAGGAAACACCAAAGACAGCGCCGCTTTCAACGAGGAGACCCAGACGAGCGGTGCCAGAACCAGAGCAGTCCACAGAGCCGGAGTCGTCTGTTGCCACACGAAGTCGCAGGAGAAAGTGAGGGTTTAATGTGAGATTATGTCACTTAGTTTTGTATTAGCATTGGTTTGTATGTTCTTATCTATCAATTGTGTGTTTTTTACCTATATATATAACATTATTTTAATATATATAAAGTGCTTGTGGAATTTAATGGAACATTTGGGTAGTTTAGCCAGACAGCAGGGGCATCAGCGAAGTTCTGCATATATCCTGGCTCCAAAAGCCGCGCTGTATGCGTTGGCCATTATCCTGCTTGCCATGGTAATACACGCCGGCACCGGACTTACAACCTCCTTCGAATTGGCCCACATAGCGATTGCCATTGGCTATTGAGGGGGGATTTATGAAGAAAGTGTTTAAAATATATAATATATTTAATATTATTAAAAAAGTCAAAAGAAATAAATAAATAAATAAAAGAAAATTAAATAACGTACAAACACAATATCCAGGATGCCACAGAAATCGTTGTGGAACTGAAAGCAATTAAAACTGCGACCAAAAGTATGCTACTTTATTTCAAGTCTCACAAAAGCAACGAATTTAAGACATTAAATAGTTTATATTTATTTAAGTCAATCAATTAAATTAAAAATGAATGATAAAAAATTCTATAACTTCAAAATCAATTTAAAAATCCCTACACTATTTTAAATCTCACAAAGAGATTCCTACCAAAGACCAATAAAATCCACACGGCCATATATTTGTATTGCAATATGCAGCTATTTTTCTGCTGGCGACGAAAATTGCCTGGAGCCAGCACGAAAAATTTTAGTTAAAAAAAATCGTACGCCGTTACTCATCTTTAAATTCTAAATGTCTTTGATCCTACAATGAATTTCTGTGACCTACACCTTTCATTGCATACATTTAGTGAGCTTTTTAATTGATTTTAAATCATATTTTGATATCGAAGGTACTTTTGATAAATCAAAAGGCATTACACCCCACATAATCTAATACTCACCCGTAAAAAGCACTCCTCTGCCATGCATTTGATCCAGCAGCCACTCGCCCACATAGACGCCGCCATCCGCCAGCCACAGGATGCCCTGACCACTTCGCTTGTCCGCCAGCCACTGGCCGTAGTACACAGATCCATCCGCATAGAACTGCTTGCCCTCGCCACAACGCTTATCCTGCTGCCACTCACCCACATAGATGCGATGCTTGCGGCCATCGGGCTCCTCCCGCCGCAGAGTGCCATAGCCATGCCGCTGACCCCGCTGCCACTGACCCTCGTAGACGAGGCCGCGACCAGATTTCTTCACGCCATAACCATGATGTTGGTTGCCCAGCCATTGCCCCTGATACCGGCCACGACCATTGCCCCCGGGATAGCGCTGGCAGCGAACACCGGAACTATATCCACTTGCCGGGCACGACATGTCGTCGATGACTAAAGTCTAAGGAGGAGCCAGGAGCCAGCAGGGGCTCCTGCTTTGTCATCTGTGGCGGTGCCATGTGGTGTCTCTTGGGGGGTTTTATGATAGCGGGTGGCGGCGTGCGTGCGGTGTCACTTTTTCTAATCAACCCGAAGCCACAAGCAGCATGTCTTGCCACCATTTGACTTCCTCCAGCTCTGAGACGGGGACGGCACGCAACCCTAAGGAGGCCAAAGACATTGCCTCAATAGAAAATCGTTTGTGCCGGTTAAGTATATGTGGGGAAGAGCGTTTAATCAGGGGCTTGGATTACAAAAGCGACTTGGTTAGGGTTAAATAGGTTAAGAAGATTGAAGACAAAGGGTCTAAGGGGTTGAATATTATAGCAAATTTATTTTTTAAATTTATTTAATAGGATAAATAGAAGAGCCGTTTAAATTCGCTTTAATTTTTAAATTTATCTAGGTATTGTAAACACCTCATTTTGAATTACACAGTCACATTAGGGACCAGTTGGTATAATGTTATCGATAATAGTCCTAACGCATAAAATTAAGCTAGATTTTTAAGAAAAGAATATACGGTCACTTTGGTTTGGCAAAAAGAGCGATCGACACGTTTTGGATCGAGAAAAAGAAAAAGTTATAAAAATAAAAGCTGTTATTATTTTGAACTAAAAGCCTGGGAGTTAACAATATAATTTTTTTTTAATAGGATAAATAGAATAACCATTTAAGGTTCCCAAATATCGCCATAAGTTCGCTTTAATTTTTAAATTTATTAAGTTATCAAGATTATAAATCTTACCTTTCCCTTAAATACATAAAAACTTCATCACAAATTTATAGAAAATATAGTTTACTCATACATATATATAGATATAAATTACAGCGCTGTTTTTATCGCTTACATAATTGGCCTAACATTAAATTAAGGGGCTAAGAGACAATCGAGATTAAAATTGTGTCCAAAAAGTAGGCTTAAACAATTAAAGGGAAGACTGCCAAGGATGTGGATCTGGTTCCAAAAGAGGCATACACGCGTACAAATTATAAAAGAGACACAATAAATATATATAAAGACTTTTAACAGATATATGAGCTAATTTCTGAGGAATATTCATCGGGCATTAAATGATAAGCCCGAAGTATTGCTTTTAGTTAGGGTCTTTCGTTCATATAGTTATAGTTTATAGTAAAAATCTACTGCCTTATGCGTATCACAATTTGCATCAAACTACAAATTTACAATATATATTGTTTTTTTTTTCCACTTAAAAGTCTGAGAGGCTTTTGCCCTGAGCCGCAAAATATGTCTTTTAAAAAGCGGGGGTGTGTCCCCTCCCATTGCCGCTAGACAATGTCCCCGGATGCCCCAAACTGCAGGCCATTGTTCCGTATGTTGTTGTGATGATCGAGGTGGTCCTGCTCCATCTGCTCCTTGAGCATCTCCAGCTCCCGGATGCCCGACACCGTCACCTCGTACTTGTGCGTGACCAGCGATCGGTAGAAGTGAATGGCGAAGGCCAGGAAGATGATCATCACCGGGATGAGGACGACGCAAGCGGACCAGGCCGCCGGCGGACTCAGATCGTAGAACTTCACCCAACACAGGATGGCTATCTCCAGCAGGAACAGGATGAGCCCCAGCAGCGTGGAGAAGGCCCACGCCGTCTCTATGTACCAGTGGAGCCTCTCGTGCGGCGACTCGTGCACCAGGGAGATGCTGTGCAGATTGCACACCGTCTCGATGTTCGGCAGGATGCAGGTGCTGATCATCAGGGCCAGCATGTGCACGGCCACCAGGAGCGTGGTGCAGATGGCAAACGCCACCAGCATGCCCGGCGGCACCTGGGTATCGTGGTCCAGTTGCACCTCCACCATTGCCACCTGTCGTCAGGGTTTAAATTAGGTTTAAATAAGGAAATTCGTCACTAATTGTTTCTTATTAATTGGAGGAGAGGAGAGAGCATTGAAATAATGTCCCGACGACATTGCTCCTATTATTATTATTAGCTATTTCTCGAGAGAGAGAGATCGCAAATTTTGGCAACTAAGCAGCCAAGTTCCTCTATATTCTACGGGCTAATTTATCCCCCTGCCTCTCCTGCCCTAGGTGTGCCTGTGGAATGTATAACAAGTTGTCTGTCCAAGGAAATGGACTTATAAATACCTCGTCACTCAATTAAGGTGTCTCATTAAAAAGATACATTAATGCGGGTCATAAAATCATCCATATTTAGGTCATAAAAAACTATATAACATGTATGAGAAATTCCTGGATAATACTGGGGTGATGGGTTTAGTTTTGTGAGTTTCCTAGATAAATATTAAAATACTATTTAAAAACTAATTATAAGCAAGCTAAATATTATTTTGTATATTTATATTTTGGTTTTATTTATATTTCAAACATTAAAAGTGGTATTTCCTTTAAAGCCTAAAAGAAACAGTCTATAGAACATGGATGGGCACCGAATTTCAAGATCGGAGCCTGCTTAACCTTTAACAATATTAAAATACAATTAAATAACTAATATAAATAAGCAAAATATTATTTTTCCTCTTATTATTAATTGTAATATTTTTTATTTATGTATACTTAACATTTTAAGTGGTATTCTTTTGTAAAAAATCAATTAAACAGTTTATAGAACATGGTTGGGCACCGAATTTCAAGATCGGAGCCCGTTTCACTCATAGAGTCATGATTCAAAAGGAATATGCAAGCAAAACTAAACAAAAATGTGAATTTTTCATTAATTGTAAATCTAAGCTCGCAGTATTTGCTCTGGAAAATATCTAGATTTTGTTTTCGTACCTCTGAGCGTATCTTATTTTCAACCTAAAAACGATCAAAGGCTTTGTTTTTCTAAGCTTATTTGCAAACGATCATATAGTCATTAACTAAAACATAACCGAAAGAGCCATTCATTCCATAAACAATACATGGGAATCTGTCACTAGAAACCTTTTCAAAATGCTGGGAATCCCAGGGCATAATCTTGATCGGTTTTCATATTCACTAACTTCTATTCACTGACTGCCATAAAATATCGCATTCATAATTACCTCAGCCCCATATACCCCCGATTAATGGGTAAAAAAAGAATGAACAGCTAACAGACTTGTTTCCCTCTAGACAAAGATAGTGCCAATAAATACAAAAAAAA
Organism: Drosophila tani; assembly: GCA_008042535.1. Lineage (NCBI taxonomy): Eukaryota > Metazoa > Arthropoda > Insecta > Diptera > Drosophilidae > Drosophila > Drosophila tani. The sequence continues at coordinate 29,643 of VNJO01002977.1, read as the reverse complement.
TAAACAATTTCTTTTTGGCCCTCGATGCGGCATCAAAGCGGAATTATGTTGAGCAGGTATAGAGGAAAGTACAGGCACCTAATTAGTGCCAAACATTTACATATTATTGGGCCTGTCAAGATTGAGAATTACTTTGAATGCGACACCGCCAGTAAGGCAGGCTGGCAGGCAGGCGATCCACTCGAATGGAACAAATTACAGATTAGATTTCGTTGCAAACAAGTCTCTGATCAGCCCAAGTGGAACCCTGTTATTATTACTATAATTATTATTATTGTTATATGTGATATTAGCTGTTAGCTATTAGCTAGTGTATCCCTTGTTCGTTGTTGGTCTTTTGATCAAAACACAAATACTCAAAAGTAGAGATAAAAAATTATGTTCTTGCTGCCAGAAATTTCTGACCCTGCACATTAAGTTGGGTTAATGTTAATGTTCGTTTGAATTAGGCACAGCTGAGGGGGGAAATATAGGTTCTAGAAACTATTTATATGGTTAAACTATTACTGATAAAGTTGAAGTTTGATATTTTGTGGTTTTGTGGTATTGAAAAAATTTGGGAATTCTGATATTGCCCTAGACTTTGATAAATATAATATTTAGGCAAGATTTGGTCAGGAATAAACTGAAAACTGTGATTTAAAAATTGAAATACCATTTAAAATACTTCATTTTTGACTAATATGATTTCATTTATTTGAAGTACAAGGAATAGCGAGTAATAAAAATAATAATTAAATAATAATACTCCATTTGTAACTAAAATGATTTTATTTATTGGAAATACAAGGAATATTGATTACTAAAAATATTGTATAATAAGAGATTCCTGTTATTTCACCTATCATATTAATATTTTCATAAATATATAGTCTAGTTAAAAAATACTAGCCCTTAAGAACCTAAATAACCCATAAAACAGATCTCGAATAATTTGAAGAACCTCAAATAAAATGAATCATCAATAAAAATAATAATTACATTAATTATTATTAAATAAATAATATTTTTAATCCATTTCTATGCTTTTGTAACTACAAAAAATTAAAAACCTGAAGAATAATACATTCTGATCTCTGAAAATAATTATTTTTCCACTCCATTCCCATTATTTTCACCTTTAAAACATATACTATCTGTAGTATAATGAAAAGTATTATTAATAAATATAATTACCCCCTAAAAAATATCCCTAAAAATTATAAATAACCCCTAAAAAGGTATTCTATAAAGGCAGACCCATCCTAAACCTCAATATTGCTCTCCATAATCTAAATATTACATAGAAGGACCACTCACCATTGCAAATCCCGAGAGCAAAGCGGACGTCTTGCTGGATGCCTTGAGCTTGGCCCGGCTCAGCTGGAGCTTGCGCCAGGATAGATAGGTGGGCGAGTGAAGATCCTCGCCGGACTGCGACATGCTGCTGCTGGCGGTGCGGTGATGGCCGCGCGGCTGAAAGCGGGAGGATTGGTTCTGTTGGTAGGTGCGCAACTGAAATGGCGGCGGTGCGAATGCAATGGGGGACGACGATGCTATGGAGGCTAGTGGTGCGAGTGGTGCTAGCGGTGCTAGTGGGGCGACTGCGGAGGCCGAGGCGGCCGCTAATGCTGCTGCTGCTGATGCCCCGTATGCCGGCGAGCCCTCTCGCCCGGCCGCTGAAGCGTTGAAGCGTCTCGACTGCGGCGAACTCGAATTGAACTGGCTGTGGTAGAGGTACCTACTGCTCGCTCTGAGATTCGCCAGATTGTGAGCGTGCTGCTGCTGCTGCTGTTGGAGGTGACTGAGGTTCGGATTCAGATTCGGATTGTAGCCGATCTCGCCGACGCCCGTCGTCGCCGACGTCGGCGCTGTGGCAGCTGCCGTGTAGGCATCCACGCTGGCCGCCAACCTGGCAGTGGCATGCAGAGCACTCGCCAAGGCCGATGATGGCGGCTGTAGCTGCCGCATCCCGTAGCGCGTCTGCTGCTGCTGGGGATGCACCTGGTAGGCTAGGCGCCGGGATACAGGCGGCACGTCCAGGGTCTCGCTGCTCGCCGTTCGCTCGGTGGGCGCCTCGAAGGAGCTCTGCTGGTGGCTCAGCAACAGGTTGCTGTGGCTCAAATTGGCCCGGGCATAGCGCAGATTGCTGTGGCCCGCGTGCGTCGTCTCCGTGTCCGCCAGCAGATGCTCCTCCTCATGCTGCTCGGCCGGCGGATGCGCCCCCGCTTCCTGATCGCCGTCCGACGACTTCATGGCTCTCTTGCGGCGCGGCGGCTTTAGGGGTATCTGCTCCGGCTGCTGCTGCTGCTCCTCTGGTTGTTCCTGATCCTCTTCGAAGGGTGGCATGGACTGCTGTCCGGAGGTTTTGTCTGGGTTTTTTGCTCTACGAGATCGTCTTGGTGGATAATGTCAGACAGCATGGACCAATCGGAGATTTAAACTTTGAATTTAAGTCCTTTCTGGGTTTAACTTTATATTTAAGCCAGTTTCTTAGCCTTAATTTGGTCTTAGCCTTGATTATTCTCTAAAAGATCACTGTTTTTTGTCTTTTTTAATTTCAGTTCAAGAGGTTTTTATTTTTTATTAAGCAGTCTATGGGGTTTCTCTTGTATACTGTCCAAAAATCGCAGCTTACTTCAATTTCAGCTCTCGTTCGTTCCGCAAGATCACACTTAACACCCACTACTTAATGGGGTTTTTCTACAAATGGCGCTCTCCCTGGAAGTTCTCTGTAGCGATCTGCTGATTTCCAGTGCCTGCCCGTATATATATATTAATAAATAAATATTCCATTGGGTCATAAGGTTCGCATGTTGGTTATCGAGTCGGAGCCCTGCCTCAATTATGCGGCAGTTTCTTATAACGAACGATTCACTTGACTCCCCGATTGCCGCAATTTATATTGATCTATGTAATGGCTTTTAAATTTGTGGGGAATTTCTCACTGTTTGAATTACTTTTTTTTTTGAGGAATATTAATTTTATTGCTGTTGCTGATCTTGGTGACTTTTTGGCTTCGTCTCGGGTTTTCCAAGTAATACTCTCTGTTATCGGTTGCTTTTATTTTAGGAAGAATGATTCACCAAAAATGTAGTTTGAAACCTCCTGGGCTTTGGCTTTGGATCGAAATGATTCCTACGATTATCGCGCAAATTCTAGAGCTCGTTTCGCCACTTGTCACTGTAATCTCTCGCCGTTGTTTTTCAGAATTTAAATTCAAATTCAATTTTTGTTTCCCCGACGACGACTTTTTTCGTGTGGCTTGTTGTTTTATTGGGTTCCGTTTCACTTGGTTGATTTTGCAATGCTTCCCATTGATGATGATGATGCTGAATAGTCCGAGTTTTGTTTGTATTTTGTGCAGTTCCTGAGACAGCCGAGTTCGAGTGTTGTGCACATGACAATTGATCGGCTATTACACACGCACGCGGAAAGTTTCTCCTCGTTGTCGCTGTCGCTGCCACTCTCTCACTATTCTCTCTTGATATATTTTCTCTTTCGATTTGGTGTGCGTTGAAATAATATTTACTTTTTATTTATAAACATTTTATGGGCTTTATAAAATGTAAAATAAAATCAGCAAGCACTTGTTGCTTGTTGCTGTCCACAAGGCCACCGAAGAGTACTCGAACGCTTGAATATTGGTTGCCGACTAAAAAAGCACAAAAACCAAGCGACACCGCAGCAACACTTCCGCCAAAAAAAAACAAAAAATCAAGAAAAAGAAAACCAACAAGCACGCAAGAAATCGGAATCGAAATGTAAAACCTCTGCGGATCTGCAGGTGCGCGGCGCGGCGCTGCACGCTCAGTACTCGCCGTTCAACGTTCGCTATTTGTTTTTCGCGGCTTTTCGCGCTTTTCGCGCCTCTTGTTCCTTCGGCGATGGCAAGTTAACAACTAACTGATACGCCTCTGCCCGCAGAACGCCGTGGCACAGCGCCGACTGAGCACTGGCAGAGCAGCAGCAGCAGCAGCGGAGCACCGCCGGCAGCAGTGACGACGACGACGTATTCAAATTCGACAATCAATTCTCGAATGAGGCGGCCTGCGATGACACAAAAAAAGCAACAACAACTACTATAGTTGAAAATCGAACTACGAAACAGGGAAACTTCTCAAACAAGGAATTTTTCGACTATCTAGAACTCTGAACTCTAACATTTCATACCCTTAAAGTTTTGGGATTTAAAATTTTTAAAAATTCAGCAATTTTGAATTTTGATATTAAGTTTAAGTTATTTTAATTTTCAAAATACAATATACGGAAGAATTTCGAAATATATCACTTTCTACTTTACAAGTTTTATTTTTAATAGTATATTTTTTTTTTTATATTCCAAAATTTTGAAATTTTTAAGATTTTCAGTTCTGAAGTTGAGAATTTGGAAAATTGAGTTTTTAACTATACAATTATCGAATTTCGGCAAATTAAATATTGGACTTTTCGAGATTTTGATTTTAAATACTCGGAATTACTGAAAATATCAAGAGCCAAAACCATACAGTAATTTCAAAACATACCCAAAAACTAGTCTTAAAAGTGCTTTAAATTTTCAAAAAGCTAGTAGAATTGCTGTATTTTGATACCGACTTTAATACTAAACTTGAGCTTTAAAAAATTTGAATATTCGGAATATTTTATTTATTTTTTATAAGTTTAGTTTTTAAGTTTCAAAATCCCAGTGAAGATAGGGTTTGCAGTGCTCAAAAATTCATTGTTCGAAACTAAACTACAAATCTAACTACAGAAATTCGTTATAAAGAAGCTTCACTGTAGAAAAGCCATTTGAATGAAAGCATTTAAAGAGAGAGTGGGAGAGAAATACAAGCGGAAAGAGAGCGCACTACTAGACAGGTAAAGAATCGAAAGAGGCGAAAGCAAACTACAGGAAAACAAACAAAGTAACGAGCGGTGAGGGTGGCGGCGAGGGTATATCAAAGGGGAGGCGGCCAATTTTGGCAATCGATCAGCGATCATCGACTGGTGAATGGGGAAGACAAATTGAGTGATTAAACACACAGCACACGCATACACATGGCACACGCAGAGACCCTGAACTTGAAGACTCGATTCAAGATCCATCTACGAACCCATAAGCGATCGGGGAGACCTTCAACACGAGTACGCCAGAGTATCGTAGGTCATTATGCTCTTGCAGAAATCGTATTGGGGCGGAAAGTAATCTATATGTGACGTGGCATTAACTATAATTGTTATCTCTAATTTAAAGTTAAGTGTCATGCTTGCTACTAATAAATAAAAACATGATATTTTTGTAGTAATGGGAGAAGGTTTTTGAGAAATTCCCAAATATTACACAAACCGACATTCAGAAAAGCCTCATCCCAAGGAACTGCAAAGCCAAGTCTTATCGAGACTGTATCTATGAAAGTCTTTCGGAAAGGATACTATTCGTTAGATATTTATTTTTATATAAGAAACAACATTCTGGGAATATTTAGGAGCTTAATCGGACACATCTTTATAGCAAATCAGGTTACTTAAAAATAACTTCAACCAGAAAGCTAACAATTAGTCAGGTGACTGTAACTTAATCTTTTAATTTGGAACAACATTTGAATTAAGCTGAATACACAAACTTAACAATTAAACAAATGTCTAAAACAGATGTTTTTTGACTTCTTTGATCAAGTAACAATAACACAATGCTAAATATAGATAATCCTGGTTAGGAAATAACAAAGAACCTTTCAGAAAGTTAGCAATACGTCTGAGTAATAGGAAAAGGTAGAAAATACATAGATGGAAAGCTCAAAATGTATTACCAAGGCCTATAAAATGGGCTCGGACGATCTTAGGGAATCTCAGTAAGTCCCCAGTGCCTGACAGAGATGAGAACTGATTGAGAACTCCCAGGAATCGAAAGTGTTTCCTTTTTTTGGAACTCTCAGATACAAAAATCTGGTTAATGTTAATTATAACACAAACTGTCTCAAAATGGAAGAACTCGTTATTTTGGATATTCCCCAGCCGCCTGACTTCCTTCTGAGAAAGTCACTTAAAAAATTCGAATAAAAATAAGTCAAGCCGATAAAGAACACGAAAAAACGGAAGGTGTCAGCTGGCGGTTGGTGTTTAAATTCGCTCCAAAAAAAATTCGTATGCAAACACACACCTGGATTTCAGAGACACCGCCCCAAGGAGCAGGCCCATTTTTAAGCTCGTGGGTGGATGGGGTGTGTGTAAGTTGTTTATTTTTTATCGCCGGAAAAAAATGTGCAAACAAGACAGCGTAGCGATAAGGGAGCCCAAGCAATTCTCCGCGCAGGCAATCAGACGCCGGTTCTACGCCATTCCACTTCCACTTGAATTTCCATTTACAATTTCATTGTCAGTGGTTGTTCGCCAAAATAAAAAACGATGTTCAATAATTCAGCAGGTTCACCAGGTACCTGTGATTTGCGTGTGTGCGCTTTTCGCGTGTGTGTGCGAGATCTCGTTCGACTTGAAACTTAGGCCTTGTTTGTTTGCCAGAATTCATTTCGCGATCGATGGGGCGCCTTCAGCAGGGGATTGCGAATTTAATATGGGAATTATGTGATTTATAATGGGTTCTTTAACCACTTGAAACGAGATTTATTTATTGTCATTTTTGGAAGGGAGCAAACAAGCACTAAACACAATTGAACTCCAAAATAAATAATTAAATTTTATATAACTTTACACGCGCTCTTTAATATAAACACTTTGGTGCGACTATTTGAAAAATGTGCACCTTGCATAAATGATTTTGTAATGTTTCTAGTTCATATCGCTTTTAGATACCTAAATATAGATGCAGCTAAACGAATTATGTAGAATGTACAAATTATATCTGACAGCCTTCTCAACAATTGTCATTGTTCTTTCTTCGCTTTATTTTTGATTAAATCTTGATTGGGAAATTTAATAATAAGAATCCACAAAGGATTTTAGAATTATTTTAGCTACAGGAGCTATAATGTATTAAGTAATTTATCTGCATCTTAACTGAATTTTCCTTTAGTTATTTCTTTTATAACCGAGAAACTTTTTATAAAGTAACTGAACCGATCAGATCACGAAAAGGTAAAGAAATTACAGCTTGAACTATATCATAAACTATTCATTAAGAAAACATGAAATCACGGCTCAAAAACAACGTTAATATTAAAACCGGCGCCTAACAAGTAACAAGACTGAAGAAATCACAGTTTCAAAAAATCACAGCTTAAGTCACGGACTCCGAGTATAAACAAGTTATGCTGAATGGGCCCATTGTCAACCCTGCGTCTTGAGAGAGAAAAAACTAAGAGAGACCGAATCTAAGAAATCACAGCTCAAATCACGGACACCGCATCGACTTTCTCTGCTGAATGCGGCCATTGCCAACGCGTCGTAGCGAAGGAGAGAGGGGCAGAGCGAGAACGAGAGAGACTTGACGAAAGAGGGGAATCCATAGCATCGTTTTAAAAAGTGAGAAAGAGATGGTAGGTAGGTGGGTAGAGAGGTAGGTTCGGGGGAAATGGAAGATGCCGAGAGATCGAAGATTGATTTGTTATTGGACTTACCTTGCCTTGGTTCTGTGACGGCGGCGGCGGGGGCGGGTTCGGCGGGAACTGCAGCAGCGAGTTGCTCAGGCTGGAACGCTTGAATCCGGCACTGTTGTTGCTATTGCTGCCGCTTCCAGTGGGACTGTTGCTGTGGTGTTGTTGTTGTTGGGGGAACTGCTGCGGGAACTGGTGGCCGGTGGCCACTGAGGTGGCTGCTGCAACGGCGGCGGCCACAACGTGCTGGAAGTGGTGCTGCGTGGTGGTGGTCACAACGGGATGAGAGTTCCTCGGAACCCTGCCGGAGTGTTGCCGGGAATCGGGTGACTTCGTGGGCGTCTCTAGGCCACCGGAGTTTGCCGTGGTCCACACAGACATCTCGGATAACCAGCGATCGGCTTAAGTACTGCTCCGCCTGGGGAATCCATGTTGGCACAAAAAGTCAAGCAAACAAACAAACAGAATAGGCGAATTAGCGGGAAGCCACAAAGTTGGGGAGGTGTAAATTAAGTACAATCGGCGAGTTTCGAACGGAAACTAAACAAAAAACAAATTATTCCATTTCGTTTTGTTTTACTTTTTGCCAGCGAAAAAGACACTAACGCCTGACCGACTGTTATCGAGCTATCGATAACTTCGGGGGTAATCTGAAAAAATGGCAGCCCTGGCCAGCTAATATCGGTTCGCAGCGATACGGTCACGTTTGTGCGAAATTTTTTTGTGGTGAGATTTGACGAAGGCGCGAAAACGAGTGAAAAGTTTTATATTTGTGTGGAGAATTTGTTAACAGGTAAGTGCTTTGCTATTTACTATTTGAGATGTTTGCCAAGAGCGGCCGTGGGCCAATGGCTAGATAGGCAATAAATCAAACGCCCCCATATAAATTAAGCCTTCTTACGCTCTGACACACATTTTAATTTGCCGATTGCTACTGGTCGGCGCTGCTTTCGTTTTGTTTTGGTTTGCTAATTTCCTTTCACATTCTTCCGGCGTGGGCGCGGATTATTTTATTCTTAACTTGCCAACACTCACACCCGTGCAATCGCTGCATCTGTCGCTCATTTTTCTGTCTTTTTTGTCTGCCTTGAACTTGCAAATTTGCAATTGGTGTGAAGAGTGCAGGAAGAGACGCTCGTGTAACTGTGCTATTTCCCCTCTCCCTCTTTTTTTTCCTAAAATACACGCACACACTTGCAATTGTTTGGCAATGGCTTTCTTGGCTTTTCCTTGCCTTCTCTCTTTTTATTTACCATTGCTTTGCTCTGTTTGAGAATTAATTTTACCTCCCCCTTTTGCCATCGATAGATAAAGCGAGTCATGTGCCGATGAACAGACCTAGGTACCGTTATCTATTGGATATGCCCAAAGCTCAAGAACGCACGTACATATTTGCATTGTGACAATCGCGGTCAATTTATCAGCATCGGAATTCTTCTTAAATGTGTGAAGATTGGATTTATTAAGATTTTTGTTACATTTTGTTACAAGTCTTAACTTGAAAAAAATTTATCTAATTAAACATATATTTCTTTTTAGGTCTTTATCTAGGAAGTATTCAGATTTTACAAACCCAGCTAAGGTAAGTTGTATATTTTGTTAAGATTTAGACTTTTTAAAGTGATTAATATGACCCAATTTTTATTTATTACTATCACAGAAATTCCTATAGATTTAACCTATTGTAGATACCACTTGAATATATTACGCTTCTGCATATATTTCTGAGGGCACCTATTAACCCAACCACGGCTGTCTACGGACGTATTAGCATTTCCTTGTGGGCCGTGCGTCGCCTTCAAGGTGTTACAAATGTGCGCAAATGGCATTATCGGTTATCAGGCGGTCGGGTGACTATAGAATATTTGTTTGGGTCAGAGCCAGGGCCCAATAATAATAACTTAAGAAAATAGTGTGCCTGGAATGAGGTAATGTGGTGCACAATGTTTTTGCATGCCCTGCTGCCGTGCTGGTATTCTGCTGCCGGGCTGCAGTTGGGAATGCAAACAATTGCGGGCAATTGAAATCAATAAGCGATCCGATCCGACTGCCGCAGACTTTGTAATCCCTTCTGGAAACTCTTGATTCTCGACGACCCAGTCGATATGTTTTGTTCCTCTACGCCTGGGGGGCTAGAGTCGAAAGATGCCAAGTCACTGGCTATTAATAAAAACTTCGCTCAGAAAATTGACTTTAGATAAGAAAAAAATAAATACAAAAACTAAATAACAAACAATGCAAAAACCCCATGAATGTGTGTCTGTGGGCTACATACATATTGTATGTAAATATGTACTTATATCGCAAATGAATTTGTTCAACTACAACTTATGTACATAAACAATCAGACCATTTGACAGAGTGACGCAGATTTCTAATTTCGGATTCAAGTTGGTCAAACAAGTTCCTGGAAGCGAACTAACGCCACTCGAAAGTTTCGAAATCTTTTGAAAGCAATTCCCTTTTTTAGGTGATCTCTAAAGCGTGAGATGTGAAGGGTTATTTGTATAATTCCGGGAACTATAAAGCTATCTGGGTAATTACTGATTTTTTAAAAGGTTTCCCTGACTTTTAACAGCTTGGTATTTAAAGGGTTACTCTGGAAACTATAAATTTATCTCAGTAATTCTAATTTATGGACTCTATATGTGGGGGAGTTACCCCTTAAAGCCTAAGCACAACTTTAGACTAAAAACAAACTTCTATTTATAGAATCATGATACTCTTTTTTTAAAGATTATGTGAATTATAAGAGATTACCCTGCATTACCATGCCAATAAACATGAAAAACCCATAAAATATAATCTTTAAGCGACAAAAAAAAAGATAATATATCCTCATACCAATTTACATATAAAACCCTTAAGTAATCTTAAGTTTAGATAAAACCCCCCTCAATAAAACATGATCAGTTTAAAATTTAAACATAAAATATCATCTTTAATGCTTACTTCATCTAAACTTTACAATAATTGGCGAAAAATAATAATAAAATGATGGATTGGTACAATAATACACGGTTACACAGCTAAGTACGCGGCACTTTTAAGGACTAATGGACAAGACGGGACAATCACAGGGGTCCCCAGGGACCCCGCTTGGCAACAGTAGCAGTTACAGTTACATTTATGCGTCCTTCTATTTGGCTGACTAATCTCTACGGACTACGGAGTATGTATGGCTCCTATTTGATGGAGCCCATTGAGTTCTTGCGCTGATGATTCACCTCGAAGCGCTTCATGATGCTGGCCACGATCGAGGAGGGCGGCATGTCCGGGTTCCCGGTGAGGCCCCGATACCCAAGGACACTCGAATCGGCCAGCGATCGGGCCAGGGTCAGTCTTTGCACAAAGGCATCGGTGTCGATTCCCGGCACCTGGGAGGGTTTCAGAAAACGACGCGGTATCCGGGACAGCATGTCCTCGGAACTGAGCGGCCCAAAGCCCAGATTGATGAGTATGGCTTCGGGATCGGGCTTGCGTGCCTCCAGCAAACTGTCCACACTGGAGTAGTGACTGGAGTCAGACTGCACGGACTGCATGGAGCTGTCACGAAGGAGCAGGCTGCTGAAGCGCTGCTGTCGCTGGGCCTGCGGACTTAGATCCGGGGCGGTGCTGCAGGACTCGAAGGACTCCTCATGGCGCAGGCAGCGCGTGCTACTGGCGGCGGCGGAAATGGCGGAGATGTGGCGCAAGGGCAAGGCAACGGTGGCTAAGTTTTCTTGGGGATCTGGATCTGCATCCTCCTCCAGGTCGGCGGCATACTCCAGATCATCGGCATCCACGGCGGACTGCTGGCGCTGGAGCTTTCGGCGTCGGCGCAACGGCTTGCTGGGCGGAAAGTGATGGGCCGTGGGCAGGTGATCGCTGCTCCCGGCCAGCTCGAGCTCAGCTGGGCTGGCGACCTTGCTGGTTCTGCCCTCGAAGTTGCTGCAGCTGTGAGAGCGCTCCATGGCGTTGTGTGTTGAGTATGGTGTGTGTCTCTCGTGTGTGTGTGTCTCTCGTGTGTGTGTGTTTATAGTAGACTCTATCTGCGGTCACGGCTGCTCGGGTTACAAGCTCTACTTGGACATATTTGGCAGTGGCCAGAATCAGGGCCTCGTCGCCGACTTGCGCAGTCTCCTCACACAAAAGCGCGTGTGTTCAATAACAAAAGCAACGGCAACGGCAGCAGCAATTTGTGTTATTTGGTATTTGTTATTTGGTTAATTTGTTGTTATTGGCGGCGGATCGCTGAGCTCCGCTCCGCTCGTCGCTGGCTCGTCGATCTTTTTGTGGAAACGTGTTTTTCTATATTCCGCGCGTTTCTGTTAATTTCTGGCGTTTTTTCTCTGCCGTATTTGTGTTTGTCGTCTGTTTTTGTTTATTTTTATTTGTGCGATGCGGCGGAGTGTTAATCAGCCAGAGAGCTTCTGACCCCGGATTTGGAACGATCGAGTGTTGTTTTTTTCACGATCGCTTGACATTGGGGGCACTGATATTGGTAATTGGTTATTTGTTACGGGTTCAAGATTACTTTAGCTGACTTCCTCAATGCGGTTCCCGCATAGATTCCAGCTTTATTTATTTATTATTTTCGTTTTTATTATTGTAGAGTATGTTTTTCGAACGTTTTTCGATATGTTTTTTCAGCTTTTCTGCAGCTTTCTCTTTCCGCCTGCTGTTCTTGTGCGTCCGCTTCGCAGCGAGTGATCTTCAAAACTGAAACTGAAATCACAAGCCCCAACCGCAACGCCCCAAGCCCCAGCAGCGATCGCCGCCGATCGGGAGCTTTTACGCCGGAGAAAGAGCAGAAAAAAAAGCGACAAAAAGCGATCGAAAGAGAGAGAGGGGCACTGAGCAGAGCAGAGAGAGAAGGAAATACACTCTGAGCTGGAATTACTTTGCGTTCAGTCGACGACAATTTCCTCAAGCGCAACGCCGCCAATCTATTAAAACTTTTGATTAAAAGCCCCCCTGAAAAGGCGCAGGCACTGACTTGCGGTTAACCCCCAGCTTCGTCGCACGCAACTCCCCCGTTTTTCCACTTTTCCACACGATTTCGTGTGAGTGTGGGGGGAAAAACCCTCGCACTTTCGTATCTTTCCGATAAAAAGAAACACAAACACAGGGGCTTTTCAGTATTATTGGCACGTTCTGTGGCGGAGACTCGGGGAGTGATTTTTATACCATTTTACTGGTGCTCAGTGCTCTTCGCATTGCCCTTATTTGCTTAATGAAATGTAGCTTTTTTTATGGCTCAAACCGTCGATCATTAAGCACCTCTGTCTGGGCATGGATCGTAAAGATCTCGTTATCTAATTACCTGCAGCAGGAAGAGATTTCGGCTGAACTGCAAAAGTAGATCACTCGCAACGAGCGATGATCATGTAAGCACTGGCCGGCTTTTGATCTTTCTTTCAACCTGATTCCCGCGGCAGATGCATGCGGAAGAGTCGGGCACGCGAGCGGCAGAAATAAAAACACAAACAGGCGAAATTGTTTAAACTTTAAACCAGTTAACAAGTGCTCTGGGTGTTGCACAAGCTTTTCGCATCGAAAGCTCTTTGGGCCAGAAACAGCTGAGCCTGCCTGGTGGGAGCTTTAACCGAAGCGATCTGTGGGTCTGGGAGGTGTGCCTTTCTTTTCGAACACTGAAAGAATCTCAGTTAAGGCGACTTTATTCTTGATTAACTATAAATTTGTCATTATAAACTCTATTTAAACTTGGTTTTACTTGATTGTAATGTGAACTATGAGGTGGAAATGGGAAATATTCACGTTTTTGGCCTGAAATTCCCAACCAGTTCTAGTAGACAAGTAAGAAAGCTAGTTATATTCGACTGGATGAATATTTCTTCCGTCTCAACAAAATGATGCCATAATATTATACAGATTTTTATTAGTTTGGTATTTTTTGAACAGATTTTTTTTTACTTACAAAAAAAAAAAACATATTCTATGTATAATAATTATTTTCTTCGTTAAAAATTCGAGTATTTAAAGATCTCGTTTGAAATTGTCATGTCAAAAAGTCATTTACCAATAACTAACCTTCGACAACTGATTTAAAAAATATATTTTTTATTAATTCTCTCCAACCTCATTGGTAAAATCTTAATTTAAGATCCATCATTTCCCATTTCTGAGGTGTTTACATAACTTTAATCATAGTGTAACCCCAACTCTCTCTCGGTAAACCTCAGCTTCATGCTCTTGAAATACACACTTGACACGTTCTGGCCACTGACTTGTTGGGGCTCCGTAATTGGATCTCGAGAACAGTGGCAGGCAAAGCCACCTCAAGCCGCCGGCTAAAGGTTCTGTCAACAGATCTCCCCAGTCCAGACTGACAAAGGTCCAAGTGTATCATCGGTACTTGTATGCATACTCTGTATGCCTTGGGCAAATTTACACAATTCTTCAAAAAAAATTGACTCTGTTGGCCGCTGCTGTTTCCTATCAAGGCCAGACGAAGCTGGAAGAGCCATAAATCTAGGGTCGCGCGATTCGTAGAATGAATATTCTAATGAACACCGAGAGTAAATTTGATAAATTCAATTAATGGTGATTGAGCGGCAGGCGGGGGATGTCATAATCACGTTGTGCAATTAACTCTCGGCCAGCAGCCATCAATTGAGAAACTGGGGATCTAATGAGTGTTCGAATATGATCGAATCATCGAATGATTGGAGTGGGAGACGACTTCGACTTCGACTTCGGACTGAAGTTCGAAGCTCACTAGGAAACGCTGGCTGGTGATGGGGGGAAATACCAATGCCGACGCTGTTGTTTTTTCTTTGTTCATGATTAGCATGATCAGCGTGATATTGCGGATAATTTCGATAAGAGAAAGGTAGAATTTTCGATATAGATCCTGGGATTGCCTATTAATTGGGTTTAATTGTTAAGCAAAAAGTAAATAACTTAATTTTCCCAGAAAGACTAGATTGTGAGTTATGCAAGGGAGATATGGAACACGAAAGTTAAGCGAACCCAATTCCAATAACAGTTATTACAGTGACACAATGCTTGCGTGTCTTTAGGGTCAGCTCATGACTCAACCCGGCTAACACCGTGGGACAATTAATAATTTGATGTCACAATTAGATCAGAATCGAAATTGTGGTGGGAAATTTTTTAGAAAGTAGTTAATTTAATTATATGTTTCGGTTTGAAGCTGATATAATTAATTTCTTGCTCCCAAAATAATCACTTGGGAATTATAAATACTGCAAACTTAAATAGAAGCGTAGGGAATAAAGCTTTTCAATATCAGTGACACTGACATCTTGAGATAAAACATGGAAGAGATTGTTACCTCCAAATAATTACTTGGGAATTATAAATACTATAAACTTTCTTCAATATATCATCTGGTGAATGAATATTTCTGTTCGATTAATAAGTAAAGGTACCAATGTCTTCAGAAATAACTTCCTGGAGCATTGTAGTGGCCCTGATCTCTTTGAATCCAAACCGTTAGGTTCATTTCTGGCAATGCTCGCGGCGCCCTTTTCAATTGATAGTAATTGGCTTCGAATAAAAGTTATTCGTCGCTAGTAATGTATACAAGCGAAAGTGTAAATTGCAATTGAAATTTCAGCATTGTCAAGTAGTTTGAGTGCAACTTGGAATTGCAAATGATCGACAGGAGAAGGGAAGTTCGAAATGGATACAGGGAATGGGAATGGGTAGTAAGAATGGGAATGGAAATGGGAATCCAGAAATGGAAGCTGCTCGCTCACCTGTACTCCAGCTCCACGTATTCCACACTCTATTTTATTAAGCTCTACCAAAACACAAAAACACACACATCTGTAGTTGCCAAGTTGGCGTTTTTTGTTCGTTGTTATTTCTAGGCTATTTTTTTAAGCACGTGTTTGGGTTGGGGAGACTTTTCCGGCTTCCAGCTAATGCACTTTCTATGCCATCGCAATGTAACAGACACACAGTTGAACTTCCATAAATGGAACAAACAGGTGACATAAGTAAACAATATGAGAATTGGGAAGATTTTGGCATACTGATTACTTTGATATAAATCAAACTTAAGACGATTAATGTAGTAAATAATGTGTAGAAATATTTATTTTAGAACTGTTATAGCCAGGTACCCCATAAAAATTTGTATTGTCTCTTTTAGAATGTTTATATAAAAACCTTAGGAATAAATTAATCTTACAATTATAATTTGAGAGATTTAAATTCTAAACTATAAGGTATCACCTTTGTTCTTCAGAATAATCACTTGAGAATTAAAATTTTGTTTAGCGTATTTACCGGAATAATCACTTGGGAATTATAGTTTCTTAACTTTAACTTATTAACTCCTTTCATGAAACACCGTTTGCATATTAAAAACTAGTTTTCTATGAGAACTTTGGAAAAACCATTTAAGTACCTAAACAATCTTGAAGACAGAGTGATAATTACTGTATTTTGGCTGAGATCAGTTCCATTTACAGAGGCTCGACCGTACTTTCCAAAGGGCTCACTCTTACGTAGCCGCGTAATCCACACAACCGGCGCGAATCGTTTCGAATTTTCAACTAAAAACGATGGATGTGCTACGCTCCACGACGACTACGACGGCGATGGCTTGTCACTCTTCGGGGCCTCTGTGTTTATGCACGGATCCTTATCTATCCAGATCTATTTCTTTATCTCGTCATCCGCCGCCCCACTCATCTGATTATAATTTTAGTGTATTTTAGTGTGGAGTCAACGGCGGCCAAATATTTGCACATTGTTTGTTGTGCAAATGCGATGTATTGCGAGACCCACGAACAAACAATTACGGAGCTTAGGAATATGCACAGCAAAAAGAACAGACAGCGACGAAAAGCAAATAGGAAAAAAATATAAATAACATAACACAAGAAACCGACGAAATTAAAATACAAGAAAAATGCTAGGAAATGAAAAAAAAGAAAACACACACGACGGCGACAGCGACGACGAGCACACGTTCGCTTTTCTGCGAGCGCTCCGAATGAATGAAAAGTGCGCTGCCAGCGCGCGAAGATAAATAAATAAAATAAATACCGATGCCGCTGCTGCTGCTGCTGCTACTGCGAATGCTACTGCTGCTGCGCTTTACGACACCGACAGCGCTGCACTTTTCGCTGCTGCTGCGGCGGGGCTAATTTTGCCGTTAGATTCCGTGGGTTTTCGAGAAAGGCCAAACATCAGGTTTTTCAGTTAGTTCGTTTTGCATTTTTCCAAGTGTAAAATGTCAAGTATTTGCCCATAAATCACACCTTACAGATACCTGACATGGTAGCATGAATTTTACATCGATCTTACATACAGAGATAGTTGTTGAGTTAATTGGCTTTCTTCAATTAGGAACTAATTTAAAAAAATTTTAAGTGTGGTTTTACTATAGCAAAAATCGTATCATTTTGTATTTATAAGATTTTATTAATTATTTTAACAAAAAAGACCAAAATAACACTTTTTACACACACTACTCTACCTCATTTTACAAAATAGGATGTAGAAATACATAAAAAGCTACATATTTTTGGGCGCTTTTATATTAAGTGAATTTATTTAAAAGTAAGAATGAGGAAGCCATATAGTTTTTAATCGTTTTAATATTTTGTATTTTTGTTTTAAAAACATGGTAAGGAGTAGATTTTAAAATGTAGGTTTAAAGATTATAAAGATTTTAAATAAAGCCCTTAAGTAACACTCTTTACACTGACACTAATTGTTCTATTCGTCTGTCCGTTTGACCCTATGAACGCGTAGATCTCAGAGCCTATACAAGTTAGATCTACCAAATTTGGTACCGACATTCTTATAGGTCTTAGGCACATGGTGTTATTTTTAACCTTTTACGCCTATTACCATCTACAAAAGCACGAAAAAAAGCGTTTTTTAAGCTGTAATCTTTTTACACATACTTATAACAAATAACCCCATTTGTAAAACACAAACTTGCTTACTTTTTGTTCTTTATTTAAATGTTGTGTATTCATTATAATTATATTGTACAATTTGTTTTATTTTGTTTGTTTGTTTGTTTGCTTGTCTCTTTTGTTTATAATTTCTCAAGTTGGACATATGCATTTCTCACACGATTCATCGAGTGCCACTTGTTCTCAGTTGCATTTTCACGTTTCTCTCTTTTTTTTGTGTTTTTTTTTTTGTTTTGCTTTTCTATTTTCGCGGAATCGTTTCCAACAGTAACAAAAAATAAATTATTGGCTTTTAAAATATATGTGTATATGTGTTTTGTATACAAATATATAGAAAGAGCGTAGAACTTAAGGGTTATACGATAACTAAACATATAGAATTATAACATGCAGGCAAGATTTTCGATTCATCATCATCATTTCTCATATATATCTTATCTCCTTCTCACTTCATATCATAATATTGTTGTAATCTTGAATAGTACATTTAGAACTAAGGGCTAAAATTAAAAACAAATTGTGATGTACAACACCGGAAATGTCGAGTGGAAAATGGTTTGTATTTCCCTCGAAAAGTAGAGTAAAAGAGGGTAGAAATATAGAGCATTATTGTTGGAAAAGGGAAGAGCTAAGTTAAGGTGGGGATTATACAATTAATAAACAATTAATAATAATATTGAGCATTGAACTCGTACTGTTCAAAATTGTAGCAATCGATGCGGAGTATTCGTAGTTCCAAGCAAATCTCGCTGTGTAGTCTCTGCTTGAATTCAAATAACATTGTACACAAAACATTTCGTTAATTAAATTAAACTGTTAATTATGGCAAACAAAGATTGTAAACGACATGTTATATATCATGTATATATATCTTCTGTGTCTCTATATATATAATTCATACGAATGCTGCGATCTTCCGTTGGATTATTGGATTAATATTGTTTAGTTTTGAATCAACGTTCTCGGTTGATTTTTTGTTCTTTAGATATTTTGTTTGTTTTACAACAAATGCACACAAGTGTTTTTTAAAGTTTTCTTAATTGTTTTTTTTTGTGGTTTTGTATAGATTTTGTTTTTTTTATGCCTTAGCTTGGACTTAACTACGATTTTTTATCAACATGTTTTATTGCAGAGTGTTTGCTTATCTCTATGTGCGTATATCTAGGATTTAAGGATAATTATTTCGATTGGGGCAGGGGAGGCTTTCTACCAATTTTTTGTTTTGTTCTTTAGAGTTTTCTTTTCTTTTTTTGTTTTTGTGTACAGAGATCCTAATTATACATAACAGATAGAGAGAGGGGCAGATAAAGAGCAGGGGGAAACAGTTTCGAAACAGAAATATAGAACAAACAATTTGTGTTTTTTGTGTGGGTTTTTTCAAAAATAATTTTACAATTTTATATTCTCAACAAGTAAAACGCTTAAGCCGAACATACAAAATGGATTACACATACTATATAGTCTAGGGAGCTAACGGCTAATGGTTCCGATGGTTCCGATACACCTAAAGATACGATTTAGATTCTGTAACTCTTACTTGCCCTGGGACCTAAGGTCGTAGCAAAAGCAGGGGAGCGGAAACGAGACTTATAAACCTACTGGACAGACACCGGGAACTCCTATGGGGAAGAAGTACCCGACACGATTACGATTAGGGCTTACGAGTATCTATATAGACATATAGCGAGAATGTAAAATTTGATCAAACAATTTTTAAAGTAATCTCATTGTTGCTAAATAACTAATTCGAATTTAAGTGTATATCATTTTACATATTGTATATTGTGTATTATCCTTTCATCCTTCCTTCAATCTCATTCCACGCAAATCTCTGTAGCAACTTGTGTGTCTGTCTGTGATTAGCCCCGACTTCTTGGGGTCCCATTACAACTACGAAATTAGACTTAGGCTCTATGGAAAATGGCTTATTGAAACAACTGCTTGTGTCCTTCATTTGTGTTTGTGTGTGTTGTGTGTTTATCCTTTTTGAGCGTGTGTAGTGTGAGCACTACTACGGCCACTGCTACTGATTGGGCAGCTCCGTCAGCGTCACATCGTACAGATCGTCCTCGATCTGTTGCACCTCCAGCAGGAAGATGTCCTCGTTGCAGTAGAACGATATCATATCATCGTCAATTTTCGCAGTAATCCTGGAAAGAAAATGGTGAGGAAATGATTAATAATAAGTTAATAATAATAGTTGCATAGGCAAGAGGTTTGAAATCTATTGTACAGTTGCCCAAAAGTATGCGATAATTTTTGAAGGTAAATTACTGAACTTGAGAAATCTTATCACACTCTAGGTCGCCATTTTTAAGAGATTTTAAAAAGCTATCGGTTTGGAAATTTGTTTGGCTTCCTAAAAGTGTGCTAAAACTTCTTTAGGTAATTTTTTGAAATTAAGAAATACTTGCACACTTTGGGCGCCTCTTTTAAGAGATTTCAAATAGGTAGAGATTTGAAATCGCTTATGTCGCTGCCCAAAAGTATGCTGTAATTTCTGTTCGCAAATTTCTGAAATAAAGAACTCACTGCACACGTATGGGCGTCATTATTAAAGAGATTTTCGCTTAGAAGGCTACTAAAAGCTTGCTTTAAATTTTATTTGGAAATAAAATCCCTGCACACTCTTGGGCTTTATTTTCAGGAGATTTCAAACCGCTTTAACCTTGGTTACGAGTTATGTGACCCTTTACACCCATGCAAAAAGTTAGCACACGATTTTCTGGTTAGATTTAATTAAGAAATTAATTATGCATTCATGATGTGAGGGAGGAAGGATGCATCCTGGTGTGTACTCTGTGTGTGTGTGTTTTTGACTGGGTTTGGTGTGTGGGTGTAACTTCTAGCTTGCTCGATCTGGTTAGAACTTGCTTACTTACCCCTTCTTGTTTGTGCGATATATGTTATTTATGCTCGTTGTTGAGATTTTGTATTTGTTTTCAATCTGCAATTGAGAAACGAGAGAAATATGATGTTTTTGTCTGTTTTGTTGTCGTTGTTTTCGTGGTTTTAACTGGAATATTTCTCTGATAACTCGCTGGTTTCTTTCGGTATTATATTTTTCTAAGTGTAATTTTGTTCATTTTTGTGGTCAGCCAATGGCAATCTTTTGCTGGGTTTTCAGTGTCTCGATATATAGCTTTCAATAACTGATTTGTGCTTTTTGTGTAAGGAATGTGTGGTTGGAGAACAGAGCTTTAGTCTGATTTTGGTTTTAGCAGGTGAATATAATATATATACACGGAGATATATATATTTAAATATATTTTAGATGGTTTTGGTTTATGAAATGGTTCGTAATTAGTTCCAACTACAGAGTTACAAATTATCGAATTTCTTCGGGTGAGTAACGATAGATATATAGAGGTTGATGTGGCTGATTTTTTAGTCGATTTATGCTTTAGTTTTTTGTTTAGAGATTGAACATTTTGGCGCTTCATTTGTTTGATTTCTTTTTCAGCCGATCCAATTAGACCAAAATGAACAAAATTACAGAAAAGGTGGTTAACCATTAGAACGAGTTTTGGTTTTTAAATTGGTTTAGATTTGGGACGGGGTTTCAGGGTTTCTTTTGATTTCTTCGGGAATTTTCTTACCGCACTCAGCAGGCCCATCGTGGTGGGTGGAACCACGTGCAGGGGAGTGTAGACCTCCTCGTTCTCCTGCCGGACGTACAGCATCACCCGCTCCGAGGTGGGCGGCGTCATCCGGCCGCGCTTCATGGGCGGACCAAAGTCGGTCAGGGGTGTGCTGGTCAGCATGTTCTGGTCCAGGATGTGGTCCTTCTTATCGCTGCATTAGAGGGAAGAGAAAGAGGAAATTATAGATAAAATTAGTACGAATTTTTTGTAAGATTGCCACACTCAGAAATGGATATCCCTGAGCCTAGGCCTTAGTTGTGACTAAAATGGATGGACGATTTTTACTCACGTCTGCATGTCGGGCGGAAAATGATTGTGGAACTTGAGCGTCGGCGTTGCCACCTTCTGGCCATGGAGCAGGAATGGCGAGGCCCCCTTCAGGTCCGGCGAGTCAGTCTCATGGCCGTAGAAGCTCTGCAAGGACGAGTGCGAGTTGGAGTTGGAGTTGCCGTTGCTCATGGGGTTGAATGTCATGCCAGTTGTAGTGCCAGTGCCAATGCCCAGCTGACCTACCTTCTCCATGTCCTCGGCGGGCGAGAATAGCACCGGTGGCTTGGCGAAGTCCTGCATGCCATAGAACTCGGACCGATCCGTCACCGGATGGTACAGCTCGTCCAGCTTCTTTCTGCCCGTTGCCGTCATCTTGCGCTTGGCCGCCCGTCGCTCCTCGTCGCGGGTCTTGCGCTCAGCGCCCTGTAAAAAATCAAAAATAATTTAAATAAATAGAAAGAAAATGTTATGGGTAAAGGGCGCCTCTAATTCTCAACTATCTTGTCATGATTGAGCTTCTTTCTTGAAGCCTAAAGCTTTAAGTTGATTATAACTAATGATCTACGTCCCACAAATGCCAAACATTTCAAGACTTTAGACTTTGGAGCTCTTCTGAAGATGCTCGCTTCCAGGTGGGATTGCGAAAGTCGCCGCTGTGTGTCGTCCATCGTATCCATGTCCCTGCCTTATAGTATTCCCACTGCGTCGGGCCACAGGCTCAGGCACAGGTGCACACGGAGCCAGCGTGTAATTAGCAATCAATCAAATGCATGGATGCCACCTTTTTTGATATTTCTTTACTTATTAATTAAATTCGTGTATGGCTGCCAGTGCCATAAGCTGCCTGAATGCCCGCTGCCTGCTGCAGCAATTTTTGCAACTGCAACTGCAATAGCAACAAAAAAATATAAAGAAGAGGGAAAAATCCAAGAGAGAGAAACTCGTTTCTCGCCTGGGGAGCTGCGATGTCGCACAGAGACAAAGCCGCCACCGCAGTGGATTTTCGTGGATTTTCTCAGTTGGAGTCTGAAGTCTGCGACTGCAACTGCCGGGCAGTTTGGCAAAATGGTCTACACCGTTAGGGTCAGGCCAAAAAAATTGAGGAAAAAAAGCAACAAAAAATGGGTAAAAATTATTATAAAATACTTAGAGATGCAGCATAAATATGCATACATAATAAATAATCTGGCGGCGCCCCGAGAAGACTTTGTCTGGACCAAGCTCCAGCAGCAACAGCAGCTGCCCACCTGCCTGTAGTTGCTGCCTGATTGCAGGCACACACACACACCTGTGTATACCTATATAATATATAGTCTGTTGGCTACTTTGTCCGCCGGTGATTGCTAGTTTGCGTGCGCAGGCAGATGCAGCATGCATTGCTGTTGCAGGTTGCCTGTTGCTGTTGCTGCTGCTGCTGTTGCACTTTGCATTTGTAATTAAAAATCAGCAATTGAGCGATGGAAGCCGCTGAAGGTGACTGCCGGAGAGAGAGAGGGGGAGGTTGGGGTGTGCAAGACACACAGGAAGTGATATGTTGCAGCAATCTACTTGGCCTGATGTTGCTGCAGCTTCGCCTGTCGCTGCTGTAGCTTCTCGGGGCTCCATATTATGCAAGGATGTCTGCCATGGGCCCCTCCCTCAAAGAAATCAGTTTCCTTTAAGCTACACAGAACCAAAAATAGTGTCAATCTTAAAGAAATATCCTTACACAGATATATAAATAATTAATTAAGAAAATCTTTGGTCCTTCGAGCCGTTTTAAAAATATTTGTTTATATTAATAAACATGTTTTAAATAACTTCTTTGATTTACTTTTAATATTCCACTTTCAATATTTATTTCCACACTCTGCGTTGAATTTTCATTTAATTTCCCTTTGAATCATGATCAAAACACCTCCATTTCTCTCTGTGTACCTATTAGCCCAAGTTCTTGCGCTTATCACAAGGCATTTTAGCCCAGAGCGATGCATTCGATGTACATCAAGTATAGTAAGCAAGTGTGTGTGGCATGTAAATAACTGTATTTTATTACTTTTATTTTATCTTGGCAAAAATATCGCCAAACTGGCAACTTGCAACCTGGCCAAGCTGCCAGCCTGGGACGTGCAACAAGCTAAAACGACGGCGTCTCGAATCGCCCAATGCGGTCAATGCTCGTTGCTGTCCAAACCCCATCGCACACACATCCCTCTATATGTATGTATATATACTCGTACAGAGATATATCCTCTGCTGCGTTTCAGAGGCTGTGTTAATCGACTTCAAAGTATGACGAAGACAGAGGACAAGCGACCAAGTGGGCTGCCACTTTCCCGAAGAGAGGAGGGACATTGCCATTACCATTACCATTCACATTAACGTTAGCTAAATTCTATAATGATTTGCCATTTGACAGGAAACTGCACAGGCCTTAGCTATTAACAGAAAAAATCGTTAGCTTAAGGGGATAGCTTTGAAAATTAATATTAAAATGTTTTAACTAAGTTTGAGAATGGTAAATAGGAAAGGTTTGAGATTAAGGCTTTAAATTATTTAGTTTTAGGTTAAGAAAAGAGCAAACTCTTTTAAAAAGGTATTTTCTACTTAATCCTCTAAGGTTTAATTGGAAAATTATTGAGGGAACTAAGTTAGTTGCCATTTTCTGGGTTTATTTTTGGGGTAAATCTTCAAAGGAACTAGGAGCCCATTTTTGGTACCATAGCTTTTGAAACTAGAAAATAATATCTAGACTTTTTATATAATTATGAGTTTACTACTTATAAAAGAACCTAAAATCCTTAAAACATAAATATTCGGAAAATATAATGAAATATGTATTACTTTTGCTCGAATTCCTTCTATATAAACTTTAAATTAAGGAACACAAAATCTACTATCAAAAAGGGCTAAACTTATCATTCGAAAGCTCATCATACTCATGCCGAAGTTACGTAATTTTCTCCTCTTATTTTTGGGGGAAAGTATACAACATGCTACCCCGCCCAAAATCGAAAAAACGAAACAAAAACGATGAAAATAATACAAAGTAAAAAAACAAAAACCGAAAATGACAGTTATCCCTCGAAGACAAAGTCGTCGTATCCCCCAAGGTTCCCGGGTCCCGTTTCCCGTTCACTGCAGAATTTCTCGCAATTTTGTATCTCTTTGTGGGCACTGGCCGTGCGCCGCGGGGCAAACTTAAGGATTCATAATTGGCGACCGTGGCCCCAAGAGGTGCCAAACGACGGAACTGCAACTGCAACTAAAGCTGCAATTGCAGTGAAATCACAAAAATCCTCCCGAAAAACATACAGAGAAAATAAAAAGAGGCAAGCCGGGCCTAAATAACGTGGTGCGCGAAATTTAATTGATACATTTACCGATAAACACACGCTGGCCGGCAGAAAGGGCCGGCCTAAAAATGTGAAATATAAGCCCGACGCGATAGCGATATGTCCATGGATCGGATGGATCCTCTCCTCTCCTCCTCTCTGCGTACAATAAAAGCCATGTCCAAACGAAGGGATGGCCAGGGACGAGGACGTGGAAGTGTAATGATATGAGAAAATTAAATTGGAAATCCACGAAATGATTTATTAATAAACCCCATCAAGCGAAAAAGTGAAGGGTTCGCATAAAGGCAAAGGTGCCCAGATACGAGGCGAAACAAGGGCATGGAAAGGATGTGTGTATGGCTAAGAGTGTGTGTGTGTTTGTTGGCCATTTACTTTTGGACGCGTTACGCTTTCCACTAAAGGCCGCTCGCTCTGACTGACGGACAGGCATTGCCGTTGCCGCTGCCTTACCTTGCCGGTGCCCCCAATTCGATAAAAGTGGCAGCCACATATCCGAGGGAGAAGCTGTAGCAGCAGCAACAAGTGGCACAGGAGGCACACTGAGATACATATTACACTCGGAAAATTCACGGTTGAGTAGCCAATTTCTATTCTAGGTTTACTGCATTTTTATGACATAAAAATTGCACGCTGATTACGATTATGGCTTGGCTTAAAAAGGTCAAGCTGTCGGTATAAGCCGTTAAATATCTATTAAGAAATAGTAATTAATTTTTAGAGAAGCTGTTCCTGGCATTTGCTAGTGTCGTCAGCAGTATCCAATTGCTGAGCGACTTTGTAATAAGAAAATTCAGTTGCCAAAAATAATTAGTTGGGAATTTTAGTGCAACGAAAGCTGTACTTGCGCATTCTCTGAGCGTGCTCCTTGTGTTCTTTGGATTAATTTTACGATCTGAATCAGTGATATTGTGACAATTGGATTTTATGAAAATTTTAGCTGAATACTGTACTTTTGCTGATAGATGCCCGGCAGAGAAATTTGCGGGACTCTGATTCTAAAGTTATAATTTGATCTTACAGATATTTATTAAACTGCTTTCTTCTGAGATTTTATCAAATTCTTTACTCTTTTTCATTTTATTTAATTTTAAAATCACAAAAAACTCCCATCATTTATTCCCTCCCCTATTTTTCTCGCTGTGTAATGCGAACGAACCTGCACGTAGACCGCTTTTAGTTAGCTCATCAACCTGTTGCACGTGGCAGAAGGAGCTGCTGCTGCTGTTGCGGCTGTGGCTTGGACTCGGACTGAGACTGCTCCTGTGTGCGTAATTGCCAGCTTGACGGAGGCAGACGACATTCAAGGGGGACTCTTATTCCTTATTTTTCTTATATTTCATAGGGGGACTAGGGAAAATAAAATCACTTACCTTATCGCAGAAGACCTTTATCTGACAGTAGCCGCGGTGGAAGACCGCCGCATCCCTGGGGTCCTCGAATGTGTCGATTTGTACGTGCAGCGGCAGGCCCTGCAAAAACCACAGAAAACAGAGAGAAGAGACGGAATCCGTATTAATATCACAATGCCCCCGAATCATTCAAATTGCCCCACGGGGCAGTTAAAAGAGTGGCTGCTGCTGTAGCTGTTGCTGCTCCTGTGTTGTTGCAACTTGCCACAGCGAGCTGCAATTAGCCGTTGTCATTTGGGCTTTGGTGGGCGTGGCTGGAGCTGGAGCCGATTGGGGCGTGGCCGCGGTGATGTTAAACTGCCAACATCCGTTGTCCCCCCAAAAAGGGGAGTGAGTGTGTGGCAGCGAGTGTGTGTGCCGGTGAGTGTGTTGTCTGTGCCCGTGCAACATGTCGTGGCAAGTGCATAATTTGATTTGCCTATTGCCCACACTCGCTGCCACACATAGCTCTTAAAATAATATGGTTTGATAGCTAATAAAATCTAGACTTAAATTCTAAGGAAATAAAAAATTTCTTGTAATTTTTGGCAAGAAAAAATCTTGATTTTAGAGCTCCCAAATATCTGATATATTAATATTCTTCCACAGACCGTTTGCCCTTTCTCAAAAAAAAATATTATTTAAATTTATTGAGGCTTTAAAACTATTTTAAAATCCCTTAGAAACTTCTAAAGGTTTAAGAATTTGTTCTTCTATAAATTCTCCTTAATATTTCTCCCCGTGTAATCTCCACTGTACCTGCCCGAGCGCTCTCTTTTAATGAAAAGCAACGAGTTCTGCCTGTGTTTTCTGTCAATGAAATATCAGACTTAATGTACGCATTACAACTCTGGCCGGGACTGCCAGGAGGATGTGCAATCCGCTTTAGAGGAGCAGGTGGAGAAGCTCTCAAATGAAGGCAGGAGAAGTGTAGGAGCAGGGGTAGGAGCAGGAGAAATCCCCTGCCTACGTAGGAAACGCATCAGAGGCTGACCGTTGTCAAGACGCAAGACTGCTGCTCCGAATGCTGATCGCTAAAGAGGATGAGAGGCAGAGGTAGGAGCAAGTGCCTCGAACTGGAGCGCTTCTTCGGTTCGCATTGATTCGCCATTAACAAGTTGGCATTAAATTGGTTATTACTTAACCCATCAAAGGCAATACATCTGAGTTGAATTTCAATTATAGAAAGGTGGAGACAATCAGGATTTCTCTGGGAAGCTGATATAGGTTACTTAAAAAGCCAAAGAATGTGTTGTAGAAGGAAAAATATTAATCTGGATTGAAATTAAGTTTTTTAATAGGAATGCTGAGCTAAAAGTTTTTGGAGAATTATATATCTTGCTAATAATTAATTATTTTCTCTGAGGGCTGTGATTCGTTTTCTTAAAAAATAAGCAAACTAATGAGGAAATAAAGGTTTATTCCCCTTTAAAATTATGCAATATCCTAGATAACTTATCTAATGTAGTAACTTTAAATTAAACATTATAACTAATATTATTTGAATAGATAAAACTCACCTTAACTCCCTTTTGACTGCTGAAATCCGTGCTCAGGCACTGAACCGCAATGTTGATCTGTTTTAGTTTTTTATGTTTTTCGAGAAATGCGTAAAAAGAAAAGAGAAAAAGAGAGCGAAAATGTGAGAAATGCCATATAAAATATACAAATGTAAACAATTATGAGCATAAAAAGAAATTATATCGGATGACAAAAACTGAAATGCGACAACGACGACGACGACGACTGCAACAACCGCCGCAACCTGGCTATTAGAAGGCAATTGTTTTCTCTCTATTAAGTCGATGTCCTCTTTATGCCCACGACAGTTTAAAACATTCCGACGCACACACACGCACAACAAGCAGATAAAAAAAGGGGTAAAAAAAATGAGATGAAGAAAGAAAGAAGGAGAGACAATAACAAGGCAATACACAGAGGACCATGGAGACCATGGACCGGGCCTTAAAGCCAAGTAACGAGCCAAGTCAGGCCGCGACTTTGTATCGCATCCAATTCATTTTTAGTTCGACTTCGATTCCAGTGCAAGGTGTGCTCCATGCATCTGTATCTGTAGCTGTAGCAGCATCTGTATCTGTATCTGCAGCCGAGTGTGTGTGTTTCAAGGCATTTTAAGCATGCCAAGTCCGAGTTTGAGTTCAATTCAGAGCCAGACGAGCGCAAAAAATAAATAAAAAGAAAATCCATCAACGCAAAAATACCAAAGGAAACAATCTTAATGGTAAAAGTGCAGCAGCGGCAGTCGCAGCATCCACATCCACATCTCTGTCCGATGTGGACGAGCAGTATTTAATGTGAATAATTAGCGGGCGCGTACCATATTGGGTTCGGACTTTAGTTCGGGTTCGGGAGGAAGCGGAGGAAGCGCAGCACCTGCGTGTCGGTGCGTACGAAAGTTTTTTCAGCCTCGGCAGCTGCTGGGAAAGGCAGTATCTTGCAGATACACACACACACACTCGCAGATGGAGATACTGATGCTGCAGCTAACGGCACAAAACGAAATCGACATTATGCCAGGCGGAGGCAGCAGCAACTCGACTCGCCGCGACTCTCTCTCTTCGCGCAGACGATGTCGCCGGGATTAACATCTCAGCGC
Source organism: Drosophila tani (assembly GCA_008042535.1). Lineage (NCBI taxonomy): Eukaryota > Metazoa > Arthropoda > Insecta > Diptera > Drosophilidae > Drosophila > Drosophila tani. The sequence goes on along the minus strand of VNJO01002977.1, from coordinate 967 downwards.
GTAAACAATTTGTAAATAAAAAGCTCTATCAAATGCGAGTGGGCGGGGGTTGGATCAGGAGGGGGTTGGAGGGGGGTTAGTGCACTTATGGCCACAGCCAGTTAATAACTGCTGACCAATTTGGCAGGCTTCGCACACACACAGAAGTCACTGAACTTGAATGAAAATCAATTCGGTTTTGGCATTTGTTTTTCTGTCTGATTTTTTGTCTATAATTTTTTCCTATGGCATTTTTGAGCTGGGTTAAATGGTCACAGAGAAAGAAAAAGGTCATCGTTGATTGGTTTTATAAGAAAAAAAAATTATTGCTTCGATTTGTGATATTTTTCGTCTTTGTGTCTATGTTTAAAAGCAAAAAGGGTTACTTGGGAAGCAAGTTGCTAATCTCAAAAGAACATAATTTTAATATTATATCAGGAAAATAAATGCAAATTAATATTATTAAAGCATGCTTTTCTTCTGCGTTACGTGCTTTTAATATTTTTTAAATAATAAACTGATAGAATTATTAAACCAAATCAAAAGAATTTATCTAGTATCAACTAGTATTTCTCTCTCTGCACGTGGGCGGAGCTTTGGCAAAGGATAAAGCTACCTGCTAGCTGGTGCAATGCGGCGTATACGTAATATGAGGGCTGTGTCTCGCTTACTGGTCTTACTGCTGGCGCTTGCAGCAATAGAATTGCAAATATTTTCCAGCGATTAAAATGCTTGATAATTGCTAAATTAAAACGCGGTGGGAGCTCGGCTCCGCTCGGCTCGCTTAGCTTAGCAAAAGCAAAAGCCACCGGACGCGGGCTCTCGGACTCTGTCTCAGTCTCGGACTCAGACTCAGCCTCAGACTTAGTTCCAAGCATTTGCGAGTAAGTGATTAAAACTAAGTGTCATAAATAAATAAATGCATAAATTATTCTTTTGAGAAAAAAATAACAACACACTGCAGTAGCCTGGAGTGCAACAGAGACGG
>VNJO01002965.1:0-103825 GCA_008042535.1 Drosophila tani | reverse complement strand
ATAAATCACGCAATCATGCTGTATGGGTGTGAGGTCTGGGCAGGAACCCTTGAGACAGCCTGCAGGTCAAAACCTTTACTTGAGGTGCAAAGAACCATGGCTCTTCGAATCGCGAGCGCGTACCGAACGGTTTCCGGCCCTGCTGCTTTAGTAATCGCAGGCGCGATACCAATCGACTTACTTGCTAAAGCGCGAAAACGGATCTATGAGAGGCGACAGACAGGAGAGACGACGAGAGCGTTAATCGAGCGGACCAGAGAAGAAACCCTCCAACAATGGCAGGAAAGATGGGCAGCTGAAGAAAGAGGAAGATGGACAGCTAGGCTGCTGCCAAACCTGGTAGCATGGTCTACAAGGAAACACGGAGACGTGGATTACTACGTTACCCAGATGCTGACTGGCCATGGCTACTTTGCCGCCTTTTTATACAAGATAGGGAAAAGAAATGACGCCAGATGTATATACGGAGATGCGGAGATCGACAGTGCTGAACACACCATCTTCCAATGCAAAAAGTTCGGACCGGCGCGCATTTGCCTGGAAGAAGTTGTTGGGACAATAACCCCGGAAAACATCATCACGAAGATGATAGACAGCAAAGAAGCGTGGAAACTCATCGCAGGATTCGTTGAGAGCATCCTCAGAGCGAAGAAGCCTGATCTGGATGAGACAGCTGGGTGATCTGGACGCAGAAAGAAGATGAGAGCGCATAGCGCTTAACTGGCGCCACCTCGAAGTAATGCGAAAGCTTTTCCGAGGTGGAAACACGGCCAACGACGAGGGGGGGGGTTTAGTGGGTGCAAGCCCCACATACCTTGCTTTGCGACGGCAAACAAGAGATGCGTTAGGCATTCCCCATCCTCAACCCAAAAAAAAAAAAAAATTATTATTATTATTATTATTATTATTATTATTATTATTATTATTATTATTATTATTATTATTATTATTATTATTATTATTATTATTATTATTATTATTATTAGTATATTTGCGGGCTCAGTAGCACGTTTGCTGACCGTCCTCAACACTCAGCGAGTTTATACGGTTATGACACTGCATTAAAAACTTTATTAATAAGAGTTTTAGTTAGAGGCTTGAAAGCAGCCATAGGAGCGAGCTATATAGCACTGTTAATACAAATTTAATGCATTGCAGTCGAACTAAGGTTCGAATTAATAAATTAAGTGATAAGGTTAAAAATATATATATTCAAATATATATTTAATTATGAAAAAAGTAGTTTACAGACTCTATTAATTTAAACAAGTTACCAGCCCAAAAAATTCACTTGATCCGACAGTCAAAGGAACCGCATAAAGAGAAATTATCGATAGCCAACGGTTTCAGGTGATGAAACCCCTTTTTTTACGGCTGTTGTCCCCCCTAAAATGTTGACTTTATCGCTCCGTTTCGATTTATTCCCCCCGGCCACAAGTACCCTCAATTATTCGAGCATCGGGCGAGCACTTTTACCCTTCGATCGCCAATTCAATCGAGTGTAAGCAAACAGGAAATCTCCACTCCAACTTGGACTCCATTTCCAGTTCCATTCCGATCTTCACAATGAGCCACTTCACCTTTATGGGCTTGTTGTTAAACGCTTAGCATTGGATTTGGATTTGAGCTTGAATTTGGGATTTGGGGATTGGAGTTTGGAGTTTGGGGAATCATGAATAATAAAACGGTTAGTTTATTGCCAGACTTGTAAATCGCAGCCAGCAGTGGTTTTTGGCTCAGCCAAAGAAAGCCTCAAAACCGGCCGACGACGACGCGTCGTTGTCGTCTCTTTCTGCCATCTTCCCGAAAAGCTTTCGCATTTGAGCCATGGTAACAAAACGTTGGACCGAACACGTAGCTCAAGTGACAAAGCCCGAAGACAGGCCGAGACAGTCCAAAGAAATGGAAACGAAATCGAAAGTGCAGACCGCTTCATACACTCATAATAATTTTCGCACTATCTTCAAGAAAATCGCCATAACAGTTTTTTTTTTCTTAATACGAAATAATTTATTCTAAAGACAAGGACATTTTTCTTAAAACAAGAAAAAAACAGGGTAATGCTTAGACAAGTAAGGCAGATTAGGTACTATCAACTATATTTACATAATACTACTTAACAGCGTTATTGTGCTTATAACAGCCCTGTTGTGGTCCTGTTGTGGGCATAACAGAACCTAAAAAAACAACATTTTTTCACTTTTAGTTTTTTAAAAATATATATTTTGCTGTTTTATTATTTATTTATGATATATTTTTAATGATTTAGTGTCGTTCGATGTTTAATATTTTTTGGCAAGCCTTTATCAGTAATTATACTCTCTCGATAAAAAACTCAAATAAGTTAATAGGAATTATGTTTTAGTTATAGTTTTAGAATAAGAGTTTTCCCAATTTTAAGAAAATAAAACATTTTAAATTTTCAGTGCAACAATTTTGTAAGCAGCTTTGGCCAAGCCACGGATATTTCTCCCTCTTTTTTTTCACTCTCTCTCTCGCGTGGGCCCGAAGCTTGACTTGGCCTGGGACCATGGTTTTATCATCATCGTGGTCGTAAGTGAAAAGCTCACGAAGGCCGTCCGCAAAGCTGCTGCTTCTTGGCCCAGACCACCGTCCAATGTGGCCAAAACCAAAGCCGAAAAGCGAATTGCTCATTGAACAAGTCGAGCTCGTGGCGTGCGTTTCGCATCGAGCGGCGAAAGATATATACAAATACAGAGATATCGAGAGTGAAACGAAAACGCCGTGACAATTATTTACAACAAAATAAAACCGCACCGAGCAATCAATTGTCTTAGTTTTTTTTTATTATTATTTTTTTTTTATTGCATTTTCTGCTACTGTTTCGAGATGAAAGAGAGCAGCAGTAGCAGTCATGGTAATCGTGTGTGAGACAAAGGAAAGTGGCAGGCCGTCGCGTTCAGTTTGAAGCCAAAGCCACACCACGAAAATCCTCAAAAATAACATAAATAATAATATAAAAATAAAAAAATAAACCAACAACAACAAGCAGCAGCGGCTACTGGAACCAGAGCAGCAGCAACAAAGTAACACAACAAAAACCGGAGGCAAGTGTAACCAGTAAACTTTGTATTAACATGCAGGGAAAAGGCAAGAAAAAATAAAGAAAATATAATTGATGTTTGTAGAAAGGGAAAAAAACGTTATCTTTAAAAATAATAATATTTAAATTAGATTAAGTCGTTCTTAAGGATATAAGTAACTCCCTTATCTTCCTTACTGATATCCGAAATAATGGTAATAAGCTTTATTATCACATACTATCGCCACACCTAACTTTAAGGATAAATACTTGTTTTACTTGGATTTTTTCAAAGAGAAATAAATTATTAAATTACTTTACACTAAGCACTGCCTGTGGCAAGCTGACAGCCAAACATTAGCCTCTTAAACATTGACATTTAAACCTGAATAATATTGATGCTTGACGCTAAACCACTTTGGTGTCAACTAACATTGGTTAATTAAAAAGCCAATATTAGTTCGTTTAGAAATCTTGTTTTTTAACATTAAATACAAGCGTACGAACCGTAAATAAATACATCAGCTATAATAAGCTCACGAATATAACTATTAAGCCGAACATTAACACCTATTGGCATCTGCGGTCATTATTTTCACTTGGATTTTATGTAACAACTTGCTGATCCATGAGCGAAACGAGGCCGCCAAAAAATACGAAAACAGAAGCCGAAGAGCATACAAAATAAAATGCAAAATGCGAAAAATAAATAATGTAAAATAAAATAAATGAAGGAGGCGATTAAACTTGGCCAGATTCTTATGTAAGACTCCTCCCGGCCACGCCTTGCATTCGGTGTTTGTTTTTGTTTTCGACACTTTCTACCACCGGATCCAAACAGATCCACCGGAGCCACTGGAGCCACCGAAGCCACTGGACAAACTCACACCTCCGTGCGAATTATTATCAATTTGTGCACGTCGCGGCCATAAAGAGGCAATCATGGAGCGCGTGTATCGCCACCGGCGGCACTGCATATGCATACGAGTCGGCAATTAAAAGCCAAGCCAAGAAAGTGCTGCTATGTAACCATATATAACATTTGGATGGCGGGATGGATGGCCGGGAGAAAGACCCAAACTGCAGGGGCAGTTGCTGGTTGCGTTACGAATGCGGAGTACCCTGGGGGCATCGCAAAGCAGCAAGAGATTCCAAGTATATTGTAGGAATGTATATCGATAATATCAAATTGAAGGAGGTACTAAAAAAATTAATCCGATAATTTCGATATCATCTCATTAAAATAGCTATCGAAAAAATTAGCATAGTATAGACTAGAGAAATTCTAAACGATAATATCAAACACGTAGAATGGAAGAATGAAATGGCCAACAATAAAAAACATAGTTATCGTTTGGATCATTTTGGATAATATATCGAAAACATTGATTGGAAAAATTTGTTGTTAAAGCCCATAGTAATGGTGTAAAAATATTCTAGGCCATACTTTGAGTATTATATCGAAAACATCAAATCACAAAAAAAACTGTAGTTATCGTTATCGCAAATTCGATATCATACTTTGACTATTATATCGAAAATATAAAGGAAGTAATTAAAAAGCAAAAATGAAAAGTTATCGAAAAAGTATATAGTAATCGTGTAGAAACATTCGTATTCATATTGATTTATTGACTACATTAGATGGAAAGAAATCTAAATAAAAATTATTGGAAAACAAAAGGGAAATGAAAGGAATGTCCTATTTCATATATCGATAAATAAGTATATCGATGTAATCAAAGATACAAGTATCAAAGATTTAATTAGATAAAATAACAAAGAAACGAGAGTTTTTAACGATGAAAAAAAGTATGTGCGGAAGATTTAATAAAATGCTAAGTTTTGAAATACCAAGTAGGAAAGTTACAGTCGGATGTGACTAACTTTAAAATACCCTGTACCAAAATTATTATTTATTAATATTAAATTAAGTTTAATTTAGCTGAAATTATTTTAAAAATATAAAAATCGGACGACTATATCTTATAGCTGTTATAGAAAGAATCGGACCAAACAGCCTTTTTTAAATTCTTTTTAATAAAATGGCCAAGAATCTCGAAATGTTTTCTATATTAGGGGAATGTTTTAAGTTCTATTAAAAGCCAAGGACCATATATTGTTTATTTCCAAAACCCGAAAATATCACTGCAAAACTAATGTTTAGTGACAGCCAATGTGTCTATTTAGTTTAGGGCCACAACTAAGCTGACATTCCAAGTAGTTAAATGTGGTAATTAATTAATTTCCAGGTGTCACTCGACAGCAACTGCACTCGAACGTTGTACGGAAATGTGCCTGCTTTTTTTTTAATAGTTTTTCTTCATTTTTGTCTTTTTGCTTTCCCTGTTATTGTTGTTAAAGACTGTGTTAGAGCAAGCTTCTTTAATGTGTCACGGTACCGTGCCTCAGCCGATTGTCGAGAAAGCGTTGAGCCGAAGTGAAGTAGCTGGAATTACTGGGATTTATGTGCGAGGCGACCCACAAAGGGCTGGGCAGAAAGAAGAAAAAAAAAAAACCAACGAGCACATGGAAATCCGTGTAAATGTCATCAATTATGGGGCATAAAGTCTTGGCCATAATTAAAAGCTGTCAAATCATAATTGACAGGCAGTTGAGGCCGACAGAAACTGAGGCTTCGCCTGAGATTTCGACTTGCCGCTGTTCGCCGCTAACAATGTGTGAATTGCATAATGACGAGCAGCCAGATGAATGAATCGACATCACTGTGATGTAAAAAATAAAATGGAAAAAATGCCCGAGAAAACCTGGCCCAGTATCTACTAGTATTTGTTTTGGGGATTGCGTCAATCGGAGCTTGGAAAAGCAAAAATACCTCCTAAGGGTTTCCTTTGTCACTCCGCCCAAGGGCGTTGCATAAATTAGCGGGCAGCGTTGATTGTTTTCTTGTTGTTTTTTCCTTTAACCTGTTGCGTCTGCCGTTAACGGGGACTTGAGTGAATGAATTTGGTTTTAATTTTTGCCGCTGCTTGATGTTTGTTTTCCCAGTTACATCGCAGCCGTCGAGCCGTTCAAATCGCTTCGCTTTAGCGAAATTGCCAAGATATATACGTATATAAATATATATAACAATTTGGCTAACAGCAAACGGCTAAAAATAGACGGCTATTTTCGGTGCGGTTAATTAATCGAGAGCAGTTCCAGTTACATTTTTTTGTTTTTTGCTGTGACAGAGAAAGGTACCCATGACAAAAATAAGGGAAAAATGAAATATATACTACATACGGATGGATGGTGCATGTAGGAAGCTCCGATGACTCTTGGCTTTCACTGCCTGCGCGATCGCCTTGAATCGGGAGCGAGATGAAGAAGAAGGCGGGGTGTTGGAAAAACTGGAAAAACCGCAAGAAAAGACACCGGGAGCGGTTCGCCGCCGGACAGCAATTAAAGCCACCGCTGCCCGATGGACAAACAAAATAACGAAATTGCATTTTACAGGCATTGGAGACTCTCGCGAGACAAGCGAGGATTTTTTGCTGTATTTTTTTTGTGCTTTTTCCGCCTGCTAAACGGCATTGAACTTGAAAAACTAGCCAGTGCGAGAGAAAGAGATAAAAGTGGAGGTTACAAAAAAAAATATCCACGATATCTAAAAGTTATATGGAGATTTATATATATGCAGACAAAGAGAAAGACAGCAAACGACTTCATAATGAGATGCAGCTGACATCATTTGAATGTTTATATAGCAATTTTCTATTTATATGCGATTTGATAACGTTTTTTTTCGTTTTCGTGCATTTATTTGTTGTGTTTTTCGTTTTTGTTTTTTTTTTTTGCTGCTTGCGAAAAGTGTAAACAAGTTCGTTGCCTAAGTCTTTTGTTCGACAGCGCGTGTGACAGCGCCATCTGTTGGCCAACGATTGCCAAACTCGAGTGTTTTCTTTGCTTTTTTTGGACGCGATATTCACTCGAATATTCGTAGGCTTCCGCTTGCATGTAACAATGGCCAAGGAAGCACACAGAAACCGAAACCATCAACGATCTTATTCATTCATATTTATTCGCCATTCATTCATTCGGCGGCAGCTCCCACGCTCTGGCTGTCGCCATCTGAATATCATCATCATAATTCGGGAGCTTACTTGATGCTCACTCGAGTTAATGTTGCCCCATCGACGGATGTCTTTTTTTGGGGTTGCTGGGAAATATTGACATTAAACCGAAATAATGCCATTGAAGATTTTGTCATATGTAGTATTTACCAAAATAAAATGCGGTCACTCGAATTAATTTGCTTTTATGACTCTGCCAGTCGCATTTGGCAATCGCTTATCGCCAAATAAGATTTTCATTTAAAGTGAGATACGCCTGCTGCCGGTGCTGCATTCCGTGCGGTTGAGCTTAAGCAGCTTGCTGTCCGTTCAACTTACTTCATTTCATTTATCAGCTACGCTGTTACTTAATATATTCATGTTTAGCTAAGATTTTATGTGTTTAATATTTAGTATCCAAATATAGAATACAATCTTTAAAAAAGTTAAAAATTACTATAAAGCAGGGGTGCTTAGGGAACAAATTCGGTGAAAATCGATCCATTTTGATCAAATTAAAAAATTACGCAGTTATGTAAATTTTTAAAATATTAACCTAGACATTTTACATTTTACATGTAGATTTTTTACATTTTCATATAATCAACCGATAAATATATATATATAATATAATAAATCAAGCTAAATCAAGGTAATTAGCAATTTTGAAACCGCTAAAAATACATATATCTCTCATTTTTAAAAGGAATAAACTAAACTTAAACTCTCAAAAGCTGAAATTGAATACAAATTGGACTTAAAAACTATTAATGAAAAGAATTCAGTCGTTCTGAACAAGACGTCTTAATTTGCTGAGTTAATATTTCAAACTTAGTAGAGAGCGGTCCTTCCTCTGAGTCTCTTACCCCTAGAAGAAAAACTGCAGATCCGGCTCGAAGGACCAATAATGTTAGAGTCTTTTTTTCCAGGAAAATCTTGTTTTAGATTAGATTTTCGGTTATATCCCATTTAATTTACAGTTGTATAATGCCTTCTCCCTTTTTACCTTGCAGTTCTGTTCATATTTCTGTCAAAATATGGGCCAGGAGATATCGCAGCATCAAAATCAGCAACAGCAACAACCACACCAGCAGCACCAACAGCAATCACCCCACAAACGACAACCACAGCAGCGCAAGAGCTTTAGCGGTATCAGCAACAATACCATTTACACACCCAGCAGCCACCTGTCCACCTCCAGCAGCACCACCACCAGCTCCTCCTCCACCGCTAATAATAATAATAATAATAATAATAATAATAATAATAATAATAATAATATAAGTAATAGTAACCAGAACTACCGGCTGCGTCACAAGTACAATTTGAGCAAGCAAACCTACGAGCGCAGCAAGATCCCAATACCGGCCAGCACATCGGACTCGGACTCGCACTACGCCAAGTTGAATCTACTAAGGAGCAGCTCCCAGAGCTCGGACAGCGGCATCTACAACTCGTCGTGCCACTGCAGCTCCGTGTCCTCGCTGTCGATATCCAGCAGCAGCCGGAGCAGCACCAGCTCCAGTGTTCGCGGCTGTCCCAGCTCCCTGGTCTCGAGCAAGTCGAGCAATCGGTCGCTGGACAAGCAGAAGCACTACCTGCACCATCACCTGTACATCAAGTCGTACCTGGACATCTTGGAGGAGGACGAGCGGGCGCGGGCCCACTTCAAGTCCGCCCGACCCGGCGGCATACGCAACTACACGCCCAAGATTCTGGCCAGCGGCGGCGATTCCACCATATCCACCAGCTGCAGCAACTCAGCGGGAGCGGGAGCGGGATCGGGACTCTCCTCCAGTGCCCCGGCTCACTGTTACGGCAAGCGCAATACATTGGGAGTATCCGGAACAGCGGGAGCGGGAGCAGGAGCAGGAGCCACAGCGGGTAAACACTCCACAGAGGATCCGTGGATTTGACAATTACTGAAACATGGCGTTTGGCACAATGACGTCTTTGCTTGGCATGATCCCGCTGCTGGCGATCGGCATGAACTTTTATCGCTATCAAAGCGTCGATCCCGAGAACAAGGTCCAGGAGCCAACCGTCGTGAGTTGTCCCTTATCCTTAACCCCTTCTCACATCATCCTAATTCTCCTTCCATCCTGGTTTCTTTTTCAGATACGTCGTCAGTATGACTTTGTGGTGATTGGCGGCGGTTCCGCGGGCGCGGTGGTGGCCAATCGCCTCAGCGAGATCCGCAACTGGACGGTGCTGCTCCTGGAGGCCGGCGGCGACGAGACGGAGATCTCCGATGTCCCAGCCCTGGCGGGTTACCTTCAGCTCACAGAGCTGGACTGGAAGTACCAGACCACACCTTCGTCGACGCGCCAATACTGCCAGGCCATGAAGGGCGATCGGTGCTTCTGGCCGCGGGGCAAGGTCCTGGGCGGCAGCTCCGTCCTCAATGCCATGGTCTATGTGCGCGGCTCGAAGAACGACTACAACCATTGGGCCTCGCTTGGAAATCCAGGCTGGGACTATGACAGCATGCTCAAGTACTTCCTCAAGTCAGAGGACGTGCGGAATCCGTACTTGGCCAAAACGCCGTACCACGAGACCGGAGGCTATCTCACCGTCCAGGAGGCACCGTGGCGGACACCGCTCTCCATAGCCTTCCTGCAGGCGGGCATGGAGATGGGCTACGAGAACCGGGACATCAACGGGGCCCAGCAGACGGGCTTCATGCTCACCCAGAGCACGATCCGGCGCGGCGCCCGCTGCTCCACGGGCAAGGCCTTCATCCGGCCGGTGAGGGCACGCTCGAATCTGGATGTCCTGCTGCATGCGGAAGCCACCCGTATCCTGTTCGACAAGCAGAAGCGTGCCATCGGTGTGGAGTACCAGCGCGGTGGCCGGAAGCAGCTGGTCTTTGTCCGCCGCGAGGTGATCGCCAGTGCCGGAGCCCTGAACACGCCCAAGCTGCTGATGCTGTCGGGCGTGGGACCGGTGGAGCATCTGCAGGAGCATGGCATACCCGTGATCTCGGACCTGCCGGTGGGCAACAATATGCAGGACCATGTGGGACTAGGCGGGCTCACCTTCGTGGTGGACGCCCCACTGACCGTGACCCGGAATCGCTTCCAGACCATCCCAGTGTCCATGGAGTACATACTGCGCGAGCGCGGTCCCATGACGTTCTCGGGCGTGGAGGGCGTCGCCTTTTTGAACACCAAGTACCAGGATCCCTCCGTCGACTGGCCCGACGTTCAGTTCCACTTCTGTCCCAGCTCCATCAACTCGGATGGCGGCGAGCAGATCCGCAAGATCCTGAATCTGCGCGATGGCTTCTACAACACCGTCTACAAGCCGCTGCAGCACAGCGAGACCTGGTCCATCCTGCCCCTGCTGCTTCGGCCCAAGAGCACCGGCTGGGTGCGTCTCAACTCGCGGAACCCTCAGCAGCCGCCGAAGATCATACCGAACTACTTTGCCCACCAGGAGGACATCGATGTGCTAGTGGAGGGCATTAAGCTGGCCATTAATGTGTCGAACACGCAGGCCTTCCAGCGGTTCGGGTCGCGGCTGCACAACATCCCGCTGCCGGGATGCAGGCACCTGCCGTTCCAGTCGGACGAGTACTGGGCCTGCTGCATCAAGGAGTTCACCTTCACCATCTACCATCCGGCGGGCACGTGTCGCATGGGTCCCAGCTGGGATGTCACAGCCGTTGTGGATCCCAGGCTAAGGGTTTACGGCGTCTCCGGTGTCCGGGTCGTGGACGCCAGCATCATGCCGACGATTGTCAATGGGAATCCCAATGCACCGGTGATCGCCATCGGGGAGAAGGCCTCGGATCTGATCAAGGAGGACTGGGGCGCCAGGAGGGCTTAGTCCACCGCTTAATAATTATGTTTCAACTAGTCAAATGTGTGGATTAACTGATGTAATATTGTCGCATTGTGCTCTTGTCTTGTTGTGTCCTCATTTCCTCGTTTTGTTACGCCTCTAAACTTAGGTTTATCGTTACTTTTACTCGTACTCTTACTTTTATTTTAACTCTTACGTTTACTATATATATTTATATGTATTTTTTTTGTTTTTGTTATCTTCTCAAGCATTTTATTAAATATTTATGTATTTATTTTTGGCTTTCTTTCTTTGGGTTTAGCTCGATATTTAGATGGGATGCGGGTTAAGGTTACAGGTTAAGTTTTACTGAAAACCCTTTTTGATTTATTAAAATATTTATGCAAATATTTACTAGTTTAGTTCATTGTAATTCATATAATTTAGCTGATTTTATCGCGTTTCTATAACGTAACTTGATTTTACTTGGCATTTACATGTTAAACCTAATATTTACATGTTAAACTGCAAGTTTACATCGAGTTCATCATGTTTTATTAATATTTAGGCATTTCTTCCACTAGGTTTTTAATAGTTATTTTCAATTCCTTATATATCAGCTTATTTATTTATTTATCCAATTTTACCTCGTTTCTATAACGTAACCTGATTTTACTTGGTATCTACATGTTAAACCAATTGTTAGCTCGATATTTACATGTGGAATACAGGTTAAATTAAATTTTTACTAAGAACCCTTTTTGATTTATTGATATTTATGAAAATATTTACTAGGTTCTTTAATTGTGATCATCTAGTTTACTGATTTTACCTTTCTTCTATGACGAAACTTTATTTTGCGTGGTATCTACATGTTAAACCTAATATTTACATGTTAAACTGAATTTTTACATAAAGTTCATAATGTTTTATAAATATTTAGGCATTTATTTACTAGGTTTTTTATAGTGGTTCTCAGTTTACTAATATATCAGCTAATTTATCCGATTTTACCTAGCTTCTATAATGTAACTTGATTTTACTTGGCATCTACATGTTAAACCTATGGTTAACAAAGGATTCCTCAGGCTTACAAATAATTTTACATCTTTATACTTAATATTTTACACAGCGCCCTTTAGTTAGGCAGCAATTTTGTATATTTTTTGAGAATTTTCTTTTTTATTTTATTAAAAATAAATATTCTTGGCTCCAAATTTAGAGACTTTCCTTCCCTTGCTTAAATTTGCCTCAACTTCGGGAAAATGATTAAATTTTCCAACTTTTTTTTTGAATGTAAGATACTTAGCGAATACATTTACCAGATGGGTGAGACACTTAGCCCAGTTGCAAACCGCAGTGAAAGTGCCGTCACGAAATTCGCATTTTCAATATGATTTCTTTCGATTTCGCCTTAAACGCTGGGCGTTATGGACCCCGCCCCTTTTGGCCAGCTCTCTGGTCAGCCTACCCCCAAAGCCAAATGTCAGCGCGCTCGAGTATAATCAAAAATTCGCCAAAAAAAAAAGAAATGAGTCAGAAAACTCTGAATTTATGATAGGTTGTTTCCGTGTTTTCTCCTTTTTTATTATTTTGATTTTTTTTTTTTTGTGCTGGAAGGCGTGGCTTCCGTGTTTTGTCCGGCTTTCGAGCGTTCAAGTGTGCCAAGGTTACCGTAAAATGTTGTGTTGAATTGGCACGTTTTATTTCGTAGGTGTCGTTTTCCCGAAAGTTTGGCCACAATTATCGCCTGCCAGCTAAAAGCGGACAATTGCAAATTTCGCATGCTTCCCCCGAAAAAAAGAAGCCCACAGCAAGTAGTATTACGAAAAATAATAACAAAGAGCGGAGACTATAAACCACCCAAGGCGATCCCCAGACTTCTTACATAAGGCCCTACTCTTTTTTTTTGGGAGGGAGCTGCAAGGGGGAGGGAATAAACTAATAAATAAATGCAAACAAAAGCCCGGGCAAATATTTGATTTGATTTTAACGAAACGACAAGTCATAGGCAAGACCGCATACAAATGGAAAGTGTTATGCCGTGGCAGAGGGGAGATGATGACACACTCGACATTATAGGACGGCGATATTAAAGATCGGTGGGACGACGACGTGAGCCACATACGAGTATATGTGTCTGTGGTCAGTGAGACACGAAATTGGGTCATTAAACCGCCGAGAGTTCGGTCGCTCGGTCGTTCGATGAGGCCTTTTCAAAACGATGATGAGATGAAGTAACATAGGAAATGCATATAGCGAATTTATGGACAGTATGGTGGGTGGGGACTCAGTATTCGATACTCGGTATTCGGTAGGAGATACACACACACCATTTGATTGAAGTGATGATGGGGCAATCTTTGAAATACCCGCAAATGGGTAAATAATAGCTTATGAACTTGAAATTGGTTAAGTTTAAGCCGAGGGACGTGTGGTTTTATGGATCTAAATATCACATACAAGTAAGAGACTCATAGACCTAAATACTGGCAATTTTATGAAAAAAGTAAGATTACTTTTAACTCTGAATGTGAGAATTAGAAATTGTTGCGGTAGGATATAAATTAACTGAGTAACTAAACTAAATGATATGAACATAATAAACAGAGTAACAGAATTAACCAAACAAATAAAATGAACAAAATAAAAAAAAATAAATAAAAATAAATAAAAATATAAAATGAACACAATGAACAAAATGAACAAAATAAGCACAATAAACAAAATGAACAATATGTATAAAATGAACAAAATGAACAAAGTGAAAAAAATGAACACAATGAACCAAATGAACAAATTGAACACAATGAACAAAATGAACAAAATAAACAAATTAAACAAAATGAACAAAATGATAAAACTAAACAAAATGAACACAATGAACAAAATAAACAAAATGAACACAATGAACAAAATAAACAAAATGAACAAAATTATTACAAAAAATTAACGGCAGGAAATATAAGAACAAAATAAACAAACAAAAATTAACAAAATTAACAAAATTAACAAAATAAAGATAATGAACATAATTAACAAAATGTACAAAATGAACAAAATGAACCAAATGAAAAAATGAACAAAAATTAACAAAATAAATCAAATTCACTAAACTGAATAAAATTAACTAAATGACTAAAATAAGCTTAACTGAACAAAATAACCCGAAATTAATCAAAAGAAGTTCCAGGAAAACACCAAAATAAATTTAATCGTTTGTAATATTCACCTGCCTGTATCGTAACTTGAATTCCTATCAACTCAACCCACTATCAATTGATTCCATCGAAAATAAATCGAATGAAATAAACCACTTCAGTCACTCACTTGTAATATTTCCGTGTCTGCATTCAATGTAAATTAATCATAAAAGATGTCAAGAGGGATTTGTATTCCCCAACCCCGTTTGTTTATCTCTATTTTTATATCTATGATTTCTTATATTTTCTGCCTTTATTTTTATCTCTATTTTTCTTCTCTCCCACAGCGTCTTGGCTTCATCTTCTTTGGCTGAAACAGTGCAAACAGAGCGACGTGATGTCGAACACACGCGACAAATCGCACAAGAAACGCTAACAGAGAAGAAAACAAATCCAAGCCTCGTTTTCTTTGTATTTTTTTGGGGGAGTTACGAAGGGGGATTGAATAATCTCTGTTTAATTTCGGTCAATTATGCCGAGCCTCAGTCGCAGTCCTCAGTTCGCAGTCCAAGTTGCAATTGCAACGAAGCCAAACCGAAACCGAAACTGAATCCAAAAACCAAAATGAAAAGCCAAGCCCGAACCCGAATCCGAAATCGTTCAAGGCATGTAATTTCAATTGCAAACTGGAAAAATTTCGGCGGGGGAATCTCAAGGAGAGCGGGATGCATGAGAGCATTGTCAAAAAAAAAAAATCAGGCCCGCCGCTGCCGCTTATGTCATAGATGGCAAGGTGTTAGGTGCCGCGCCTCACGTAGGCAATCAAAAAATCCGAATCAAGCCGCAATCCGCGCAGCTAACGAGCCGGGATCCCAGGTTATCCGGAGCTAAAGCCACTAGCCGCCCTTTTAATTTGAGCTGTTATATGGCAGAGCCTTTCTCTCTCTCTCTCTCTCGAATCTCTGGTAACCAAAAACAGATCCAGTCTAAGGAGTCTTTGAGTCAGAGAAAGTGGCGAGAAACCCTTTTGAAAAGGGTAAGGAAACAGTCCAACTACAACTCCAACTTGTTGGTTAAACTTTAAATAATAAAATGTTTTCTATTTTTTTAAATTCCTAAAGAACACACACATAAAATTAAAAATTCAATAAGGGTAAGTATTTTATTTTGCACTAAAAATAAAAATTAGGAACCATTCTAAATTTAAACTGCAACTAACTTAATTTAATTTAATTTTACAAAAAACAGTAAGCCATAATAAATCTTTTCCTTAAGGAAATCTTCTTTTTAGAATTTTCGTTCTTATATTAAGATTTATTTCAAGAATGCATAAAATCTTAAAAGGAGATTTTATTCTTTTATCAGTGTTAAGTGTATTTTAAAATACACTTATAATTGTGCTTAAGTACTTTGTAATATTTATATAAGTTTTAATTTAATTTTTTTTGTTTCTTTTATTATTTTCCAATTTTCCACCAAAGGATCAATTGGCAAAGACATGCCAAGGTTTGCCAGTCAAGTCCGTTCAACTTTCTTCTTTGAATTGCACAGTTAAAATACCTTATTGCTTTTTTTTTTTTTGAGGGCGTTACAATTTAAAATCGCCACCTTCCCTTTTCATCAGCTTATCGCCATCGCTATTTCTGTCCTCTCTTAGTTAGTATATACATAGGTACAAGAAGGTATATGCTTGTGGATATATATCTTTGGACATATGTATTTGGGTATCCCTCTTCCCTGAGCACTAATTGCACTTTAACACCCAACACACACACAAAGCCACGGAGAGCAGAGAAACGTAGCGAAATGGGAAAGAGACAGCAATGAAATATTTCAACAGCTTACCTAAATCATGTTGTTGCTGTTTACCGTAGCTGCGCTGTTTTTGTGTTATTTTTTTTTTTAGCTTTTTAGCCTTTTTTTTTGCTCATGATTACATAAATTATACCCGTTGACAAAAACACAGCCAGGCAGCAGCAGGCAAGCCGAGCTGTGCCAGAGATGCTTGGCAAAAATCCAAGAAATCTCTCCTCAGGGAGAAAAAAAATAGTAGGAAAAAAAACAGAAACAGAAATAGACAGACACATACAGATTTTCTCAGCCTTGTTTATGGGTTAATAACTTCATTTGAGCATTTTTCGCCTTTGGCATGCGTGGAATGCGGCCGCCAGCGATTCGGAAAGAGAACTTCCCAGCCAAGTAACTCCTGAAAAGCGGATGGTATTTCTATAATATCTATAATGAATAAAATACTTTTATTAAAGAGAAAATGAGTTTTCTCACGCCCATTATAATGTGCATTTTTGGGTTTCTATCAACATAACTTACTTACAGGAAAAGGTTTTCTCAGAAAATAGCAAGAAATTGTCTCTTTTCATTATAAATAATAATTAATAATTTGATATATTTTTAGGCTTATAATTATTTCGATAACATTTGATTGCTTCGAAATTTCGTATGACCAAACCTTAAGTAGATCGATTTATTTGCGTCATGTTATCTTTTAATAAAATTCTACACCTCTCCAAGTTAATAATTGTAATCAAAAAGATTGGATAATTCAATGGCTAACAAGAGAGTCAATCGATTACTTTGATTTATTGTTTTAACAAACGTCTGCTCCTCACTAAGTTAATACATTCTATCGATACTATTCGATAAATTAACATTTGATTAATTTATCAAGACTCGAATCACGCTCTGCCTCTAATCGCTCTGCTTTCGATCTATCACCGCAATTACTCTTTTTTAATTTATATCCCAAATCGTGATCCGAATCCCTCTACATAACATACTTAATAGCTTTTATCGATTGTTTCGATCTATCGCTGTAATCGCTCGAATTAACCTAAATAACCCGGCTCACTTCCCCCACCTCTTTCTCCGCAGATTGACCTTCTGGAGGCGCTCGAGAGGTTGCAAGCTCGTCGCTGCGGTCTCGGTTTCGGTTCCGTTATCAGAGCCTCGAACACGTTGGCACCGAACACGCTCGATGTGCCAATAATATGCAACAAACAGCTGCTGAGCTCGGCTCTCGAGCGGCTCAACTAGTTGTTGTGGCTCTTCGGAATTTCGCGGCAAACTCGCCGTTCAGTTGACTACGTGCAACGCAGCCGCGCAGACGCAGTCAGCGTTTCCATATCCGCAAAAAAAAACACCCACATTTTTTTACACTATTTTTTTTTTCGATATATATATTGTCTGAGGAGACAAAGGATCCCGTGACGCCGTTTTTGTGATCGATGTGCCAAAGTGCCAGGCTACGTGGGCTAAGAATCGCAAGTAAGCCAATAAAACAAGTGAAGTGAGCAAAAAAAAAAAAAAAAAAAAAAAAAACAGAGAGAAAGAAAGGGGTTAATTGTGCGGGTTAAGCCTTCAGACACCTGTTGCTGCCGGTTTGGTAAAAAAAAAAAACAAAAGAAAAACTTAAACAA
This sequence comes from Drosophila tani, assembly GCA_008042535.1. NCBI lineage: Eukaryota > Metazoa > Arthropoda > Insecta > Diptera > Drosophilidae > Drosophila > Drosophila tani. Next base: position 86,364 of record VNJO01002965.1, on the reverse strand, counting down.
GTTAAAATTAAACTCCGCTTATTACCGTTGGGTGAAAAGAGTTGCAAATGAAATGCACTCGAGTGCAACAAGAAAAACCATACGTAGACTTTGGTTTCTGTTTGCACAAGACTTTGGCAATCCTCCCACAAAAAAAAAAATTTTTTTTAAAACACATTAAACTATGAGATACATTCAAGATTTGACGGAGCATTAGCCAAAACCAAAACCAAAACAAAAAACAAAAGGTTACACAGAAAGAAAAGATATTGCCTTGAAATTGTTCAGATAATAAGGGGATAGTATTCTTTCTTAAACAATATAATTCTTTGAATTCTTTGAACAGCTTTAGCATTGTTCTTTCTATATTAGTATATTTTTTTAGATCAATTGACTCAAGCTTAAAAAAAAGTGTGCATCTGACGACGACGATCTTAAGAAGATCAGAATCAATTCAAACTATTGGCTTTAATGAATTATGAAGCAACTGTGCACTTAAAATTCCCAAATACGAATTCGGTGACACTTTAAGACAACCAAAAGATTTTTAAATGTTTTGAATAATCTAGAATTCTATTCTACCGATTTTTATTTTACCTTCAACATCAATACAAACCAAGCTGAGATTATTTTTCTATATTATTTAAAATTTCTTTATTTACATTTTCTTCAATACATTTTTTTTTTCTGTGCACTGAATATCAGTGGGCTACAGCAGCAGCACTAACAGTTGTTGGCCACTGTCATTGTCTTGATGTTGCTGCTGTATATGTTACTGTTGCTGTAACATGTGGGGGACACTCTTTTCTTTTCTTTCTTTCTTTTTTATTATGTTTCATTTTTTTTTTGCTTCGCCAAAGACAATAGAAAGATGTGTCTTTGCCGCTGAGCATCAGGCCCAGCATCACAGGCAGCAACACAAAAGCAACATCAGTTGCCGCAGCAACAACAATTGTTTCTTTTTTGAGCATTATGCTCGTGCAGACATAAAAAGAGATTTGCATTTGCATTACGGCCATAAGGGAAAATAACATAAGGGAAAAAAACATAATAACCGCGCCCATTTCGCCATTTCACATGGCAGCAGTTAAAAGATACAAGATAAAAGAAACGTTAAAGCCAACTCTTTGTTTTGATGTTGGCATAAGAAATATTCTTATAAAGGAAGCATATTATATTTTTGTGATGCCATAAAAGAAATTCAAAGAAAATTAAATTTTATTATTTAAAAACGAAAGAAACAAACAAAATGTTCAATTATGTGCTTCAGAAAATCAACATCCATCTGAGTTATACAATTCCCTGATCCCAAAAATTACATTTTCTGTGAGCTCGGAGATATATCAGTTATTTTATTTTATTTTTTCTTTGTCGATTTGTTGCCTTAATTGCCAGTGCATAGTTTAATTAACATTTGGCACGCACCAAAGCCAACCAACAAGTAAGTTGCAACTTGCCACTTGCAACAGTTTTTGCTGCCGGCATTTCCCTAGGTGTTGTTGCAGCTAAATGAAATTTGCCGCTAGGCAATTAAGCTCTAAGTATGGTAATTAATTAATTGCTGAATTTAAATACTGTTACTACGGCTGCTATCTCTTGTTGTGCTAATTATGTTGTGGCTTTTGGGGGGCGAAATCAAGTCATTGACACAATGACATGGCTTCCCCCCTGCACGAGTTGAACAAAAATCAAGGTGACTGACACGAAATGACACCACCACCGACTGACACTGAAATCGTGAACCCAACGACTTCATCATAAAAAAAAGAAATAACCGAATGAGTGGCTGAGTGACTGAGTGACTGATGTCTGCGTTTGTCTACACCGAATTAGAGCACAAAATCGGCAAGCAAATCACTTTAATTGTCTCAATCATCATGATCAAGTGTGTGTCTTTCGGATGCGTGGGTGCTAACCAAGAGTAATAATAGGAAACAGCGAAGAGGGGAAGTTCACTTGGCGCGGTGATCAGTGATCAGTCGGACAGGAAGTCTAATTGGGCTTGAACAATATCAGATATTCACAGTTGTGCTCAAAATAATAGGACTCGCTGAAAGTCCAAGTAACTAAGTTTTTGGCTAAAAATGTACCCTACTTAAATATATAATTTTACTATATATAAAAATCTAGCATTATTATTTTTAAAGTGCTTAAATAATTATTTTAAATAATGTAGCACTAGTTTGCTGCTGGAATCCCTTGAGAATTCTAATGCTAGCGGAAAGAATTCCCAAGCTTTGGGGTTTGCTTCGTTTTAAAGTTCTTATAATATTTTATACAAACTTTAGAATTTATAGAAATACGTTGAAGAACAGAGAAAATATTTATTTTTTTTTGATTGATTTCCTATGAAACCGTAAAAACCGACAGACAGACAATGGATGTAATATCTTATAAAAATAATAATTATAATAATAACTCTTTATGGCCTTTACCTATTTTTTTTTTTTAAAGCAAGCAACTACTGCTAATTCTTTTTAGTAACTGTAACGACTCTGACAACTGTAACAACGCACTTTCAGATATGCAGCTTTGGCTCGAGCTTAAGACACCGCTATTTTTTCTTCATTGTAAAATGACGCATGTCGATAGCAAATCGGGGGAGATATCGGGGGATACCGGGGCCGGGCCAACAGGTTTACCAGGTCCCGGAGCCGCAAAACTAAACTCGTTTGCTGTTGACCCAATTTCGTGAAACTTTTTTTCGACATTTTTACAACGGATTCGGTTGTAGTTGCCGCCGATGTGGTTTTTCGCACAAAACAAATCAACAAAAATAAACCCTAAGAAAAGCCAAGAAATCGAGCGAGAAATTGCCAAAGAAATGGGATCCGTCTGTGACTGCAGCTCTTTGCGGCATATCTGCATCTCACGGAGTAGAAAGGTTCGCCTTGATAGCTTCGATAGCCACCTGTTTCTGTGGCTGTGGCCCAGTCTCGTCCACCGGCCTTTCACTTGGCCACCGACAAAAAAAAAAAAGCGGGTTTTGTCGAACTTTTTTGTCTTTTTTGTGTTTGCTTTTTAGTGATAAGAAATCGACATTGAAATTGATTATGTCAGAGTGGCGGCCGAGTTTTTTGAGAAATTACAGAAAGATAGAAAGAATTCAATGGCTACGTTGTATGAGCTTTGAGATATTGGCTTAAATCCAAGGAACATCTTTTAAATGTTCCTATCATATTTATCCTATCCTATTTATTTTGTCCTATTTATCCTAAATTGTTAATATATTCTATTTATGCTAACCTATTTATCCTGTTCTTTTTATCGTAACTTATTTTCCAACCCTATTTATCCTAGCCTATTTATCCTATCCTATTTATCCTGTCCTGTTTATCTTATCCTTATTAATTTATTAATTTTTCAATCTATTAAATTAATTATTAAGAGATTTTATAAACCCTGATAACTATATTTATTTTAAACAAAATCTGTTGTTTCCTGCAAGGGCCAAAAAAAATTATTTTTAATGTTAATCTAAAAACTGTATATGCAAGTTTCCAAACAATTTCTCGAGCTGTTAATTACATTAATCAATTAAATATACAAATAAAAAAAAATACAAAAATAAAAAAAATCGGCCCGGTTGCTCAATAAGAAACCTCTAAAACTTTAGCTTTTTGAAAGCTTCAACCAAAAAATTGGTAATGATATATGCCCTAATTGGAACTTAATTTGTATCAATCAATAAGTGAATGAACTTATTGGTCGAGGAAAATGGATTCGCTTCCTATTAATATTATTAATGCGGCAAATCGTTAATCATCTCCGCCTATCACCTGTTACTTTTACTCTGGCTGAGCCACCTCTCACACACTCATTAGGTCAGGTGTGTGAATTTTTTTTGGTGGGCTTTCACACCCAAAAAACCAACAAGCAACAGCCACCCGCTATTTCGGTTGAAAAACCCCTTGAAATGCCGCCCAGACAGGCGGATACAACAAATACAACATATTTCAACACCCGCTCGATGACAATTTAACAACAAACACATTACAGCAAGAAAAAAGCAAAAAAAAAAAAAGGGAGAAAAATAAAACTAGAAATGCCACAACAAGCATGTGTCAACAGCTGCTGCCAAATATGTCTGTATGTTAGCTTTTTCCTTTTTTTCTTGGTTTAAAGGGGCCTGAATCTGAGTTTGAAGCTCGGCTTAGATACAAAATGCTCGTAATACAATCGAATCGAATCGAAGCCCAAAAGTTTCGTAGCACGCCAATTACGAATACCCCCGAAAAATATGCGAAGCAACAAAAAAATAATACAAAAATAACACTGTAGGTCTCGCGGTTACGTCAGTACATAAACATATATTGTTGTAATCCAACCGAAACATGAAGGGAAGGTAGCTTTAGCAAACCGAAGTTTATATACCCTTGCAGTCTGCAATTGGATCATTGAAAAAATATATACATTTTGGAAAAATGTAAAAAAAGGACAAAAGGGGAAAAAAATAAATAAATAAAGTAAAGAAAAGGAAGCTAGCTTTAGCAAACAGATGTTTATATACTCTTGCAGATAATATTAGCAATAAAAATAAGGGATCAAATATTTTATTTTAATCCGAAATCTTTAAAATTAACGAAAATCGATAATAATCTATAACTTGACCAGATCTTTTCAATGTAGGCTATAAGATATAGTGGTTCAATTTCGCTAGTACCGACATATATACTAACTGCAAAAGAAATAAGACTATTCTGAAAGTTTTAACCCGATAGCTCAAAGCCTGGAAGACTAGTTTGCGTAGTGCAAACAGACAGACATGGCTAGATCGCCTTGGCTGGTGATGATGATCAATAATATATTTACGGGATCCTTCACTGCGTTGCAAATATCTCAACAAAAATTATAATACCCTCAGAAAGGGTATAAAAATGGCCCACGAGTTTGAAAGACAAACAAATGAAAGATGGTTAAATGCATTTACGTGGCTTACATTAAGAAAAGAAAAAAAATAAAGAGCCGATACCGAAACCGAAATGAAAAGCCGCTAACAAGCCCCTTTTGAAATGTGGCCAGCTACATCGTCAAGGTCGTCGCCGGCGCGTCGTTGGTGTTAACATATCCCCAAATTGGATAGGAAACGTAGGCTTCCGTGGGGGCTTTTCGGTTTTTTTGGATTAGTGCAACGCAATCACAAACTGTTGCAACTCATTGCAGTAGGTCAGGCATTGCCAAAGGCATTTTGGTTAAGCAAATCAGCTAATAAAAATATTACAAAAATGTTGTGATGCTTCAGAACGAAGCTTTGCATTAGGCATATTGGGCAAGCAACGATAATACCCAGTATTCGGTTCGTTGGACACAAGAAGTGGATCGAGTTACACTCTAAAGTTTGGTAATATCGATAGGTGGGAATGCACAATCTCCGAATTATAACTCTTGGTGTTGAAAACTAGCATTAATACCATAAATACTATTAGGTGTTGGTCAGAAGCCAGGGAACGCCTTTAAAGTTATTCTATCCTACAATTAAATAATTCATTTATTATTCAAGGCAAATAAAAAAAAAAAGAAGTGTACCTAAGGACGCTCAGAACATTATTTTATTTTTGTATATGTATATATTTTGTATATTTTGAACCCAAAACTTATGGAAATGTATTTTTTTATACTTTAGTTAATGTCAATTATGAATATACACAGGTTTTCCGAGCGATCTCTCAAGCTGTCAAGATATTTATTATTATTATCAATTAATACAAAAAAAAAAAAAATAATAATAATAATACATTTTTAAAGCCTGGTAAAGAATTTATTATTTTTTAACTACCTAAAGCTCCTTTTCACATAATTTTCTTTTTTTTTTTTTAGTTGGCCGACGACGAGCACAATAAAAAGCACAAGGATTTACTATACTTCAAGAGAGAAAATTGAAGGAGCCTGCAGAGAGCCTGGAAAAAGGAGGCACACATGATTTCCATTCAAGGAATACTATTGAGGAAAATAGTTATTGGATAATCAGCAAGGAAGGACAGCAAAGTATCTGCAAATTAAACTGGAAAATTGAAAAAGCAACGAATTAAGAATATATATAGATTGAGGCTTAGTGAAACTCTCAAGAATTTTGAGAACAGTTCTGCAAGCAGGATTGAGCCTTCGCTGGGTCATAAGAAATATAAAACCGGGCTGAGATCATAGCCTGGCCATGCACAAAAGAAAGAAACGCTAGGTCCTAGATTTGGAGAGAAGAAAATACCCAAACAATTGGGATTGTAACAGAGGATAACATTCATAATTCATACGAGCCAAGCCCCCAAGAAAAATTCCAAGAAAACCCCTGAGAAACCTTCAAGAAAACCTCTGAGAAAATCATCCAACATGGTGCTAAATCTCCTCTTCATAACCACTGTGATAAAGTCAACCTTTGGCGTGGTGACCACCGGCCTCTGGCTGATACCGCTGATGCTGGCGGCCATCACCTACTACCGCTACGATGCCGTGGACCCGGAGTCGAGGCCACTGGACCAGCTGAGTCTCTATCCCGAGTACGATTTCATAGTGGTGGGCAGCGGGTCCGCCGGCGCCGTGGTTGCCAATCGCCTGAGCGAGGTGCGCAAGTGGAAGGTGCTGCTCATAGAGGCCGGACCCGATGAGAACGAGATCTCGGATGTACCCTCACTGGCGGCCTATCTGCAGCTGAGCAAGCTGGACTGGGGCTACAAAACGGAGCCCTCGACGAAGGCCTGCCTGGGAATGCAGAATAATCGATGCAATTGGCCAAGGGGCCGCGTTCTCGGGGGCAGCTCCACCCTCAACTACATGCTCTACGTGAGGGGTAATCGCAACGACTATGATCATTGGGCTGGCCTGGGCAATCCCGGCTGGGACTACGACCATGTTTTGAGGTATTTCAAGAAGTCCGAGGATAATCGCAATCCGTATCTGGCCAACAATGCCTATCACAGCCGCGGCGGACTGTTGACCGTGCAGGAGTCGCCGTGGCACTCGCCTCTGGTGGCCGCCTTCGTGGAGGCCGGGACGCAGCTGGGCTACGACAATCGGGACATCAATGGCGCCCAGCAGGCGGGCTTCATGATCGCCCAGGGTACAATTCGTCGGGGATCGCGATGCTCGACGGCCAAGGCCTTCCTGCGACCGATTCGCCAGCGCAAGAACTTCCATCTGTCGATGAACTCGCACGTGACCAGGATCATCGTGGAGCCGGGCACGATGCGGGCCCAGGCCGTGGAGTTCGTGAAGCATGGGAAGGTGTACAGGATAGCGGCCAGGCGGGAGGTGATCCTTTCAGCCGGAGCCATCAACACGCCCCAATTGATGATGCTGTCGGGGCTGGGACCTAGGAAGCACTTGGAAAAGCATGGAATACGCGTCCTGCAGGATCTGCCGGTGGGTGAGAATATGCAGGATCATGTGGGTATGGGCGGACTCACGTTCCTGGTGGACAAACCGGTGGCCATTGTCCAGGATCGCTTCAATCCAACGGCTGTGACCTTTCAGTATGTTCTGAGGGAACGCGGACCGATGACCACCTTGGGCGGCGTGGAGGGCCTGGCCTTTGTCCACACACCCTACTCGAACCGGAGCCTGGACTGGCCGGACATCCAGTTCCACATGGCACCGGCATCCATTAACTCGGACAACGGGGCGCGGGTGAAGAAGGTGCTGGGCCTGAAGGAGTCGCTGTACCAGGAGGTCTACCATCCCATTGCCAACAAGGACAGTTGGACGATAATGCCCCTGCTTCTGAGACCCAGATCCCGGGGTACAGTAAAGCTGCGCTCGGCGAACCCCTTCCACTATCCCTTGATCAATGCCAACTACTTTGACGATCCCCTGGATGCCAAGACCCTGGTCGAGGGCGCCAAGATAGCCCTGCGGGTGGCGGAGGCGCAGGTCTTCAAGCAGTTCGGCTCGAGACTGTGGAGGAAGCCGCTGCCCAACTGCAAGCAGCACAAGTTCCTCTCGGATGCGTATCTGGAGTGCCATGTCCGGACGATATCGATGACCATCTATCATCCGTGCGGCACGGCCAAAATGGGTCCTGCCTGGGATCCCGAGGCTGTGGTGGATCCCCGGTTGCGGGTCTACGGCGTCCGGGGACTGCGGGTGATCGATGCCAGCATTATGCCAACGATTAGCAGTGGAAATACGAATGCTCCGGTCATTATGATTGCCGAAAAGGGCGCCGATCTCATCAAGGAGGACTGGCTGACAAATCCCGAGTACAAGGTGAAGCGTCAGGCCACGGTACTCGATGCTGAGACCTCGGCTAGTGGGGTCCAAGGGATTGCACTGTCACCCGCTGGCAACACCAGCACCCCGACGCGAATAGACATCGAGGATAGCAACAATCTCAAAGGCAACACCTCATCCACACCCCCGCCTGTCGCCATCACCTATGCGGATAGCTAGGGACTCCCACGGACCAGGTCCGACTAGGTGAGAGGGCAGTCAGCTCCAGATTTTGTGCTCAGGGGTCCATTAGCTTTAAACAATCAATGTTTGCCATTGCTAAAGAAAACGCTCTATGGGATGCAGTGGAGGTAGCTCTAGGGGAGCTCTAGGGCCGGAAGATATCTGTAAGAATAACCTCAGAGCAGAAATTCTTCAGGTAATCAGAAAGGGTTCAAGGTACACTTTTAATAGGAGAAGTAGAGTCTTCTGAAGCCTCTCCCTGAGCTCCTTGGAATCTCATCCCCATAAAGTCCTCAACTCCACACAAAAGGATCCATTGCAAGACGGAAAACAAACGGATAACAGAAATCGAGTCATAGAATTAATGCCTTCAACTGTATGCTGTATTCCTAGCTATATATCCCTATATTTAGTTGTTGTTTTTCTTTTTTTTCTGGTTACTTATTTCGTATTATTTATGCTAAGATCTAGCCTAGATTTAGATAATTTAACTATATTGTTTGACTATTTATAGGCAACTCCCCTCCCCCATACGCGCATTATTTAAACGACATTCTATTTAATAAATTAAATTTGCATAAACCGAATATTATTGTTTATTTTCCGCTCACAGCCCAAAAGCAGGCAGCGCCAAAATGAGGTAAGCAAAAGTGGTTTCTGAACGAAATAAGCGGCCAAAAGCAGCGACGAATAATGAGTGTATTCGGCATCGCGTGCTTGACCGAAATTCGTGATTATTTTGGGGGAAATACCTATGGCCTATCCCCAATTAGAGTTTTCTTTTTAATAGAAATTCTAGTGTCTGCTGGGTAATTTTGCACTAGTTTTATTATTTAGTTGAGGGTTATTGGGAAATTAGTTCTCTGAATATTTGATTAATAATATTAAAAGCTTTAATGAGAAAATATACAATTTAACTTTAATTAGTTAACACTTTGTTTTATATTTTAATTATTTTTGTAACATAATTTTTTTTTTTTTAATCAGTATATTACTAATTAGTAAATTTGCAAACAAACAAAATTTAAAAGTCCTAAAATAATTTATTTATTTGCAATAAACAGATTTTGTTTTAAAAAGTAATATTTTTTTTTTTTCATTAATGGGCAATAATATTTTTTTTTTTATAAGTTTACAAACAAAACAAGATAAGAAAAGGGCCACAATAATTTATTTTATTTTATTATTATCTATTTTATTATCTTTTTATTTTAATTAATTAATGGCACACTGGGCCTAATAAAAATATCGAGAGAAGGGTTTACTCTATATGAAATTCCTGGCGAATAATAATTCCATACACATAAATAGACTACCGCCAAAGCCAAAATACTCAAGGAAAATATCCATTAAATTAGAATTATTAAATGTAGAATTCCTTGGTTGCCCTCCCTGCATTGGTCTTTCATCTGGTGTAGCCTAACCTTTGGGCGCGGTCGTAAAAAGACACAACATCACGCAAAGCAACGAATTTAATTACCGCCAGACAGCCAACAACCATTTTCACAGCTAAGATATATGTATAAATGCTGGTCGCAGCAACGCCCCATCGAAAAAGATACAAGATATATGACCATTGACCGATCGAAGTGCAATAAATCATCTATTCTGACAGCCCCCGCAGCCTTGGTCAACAATTTTCATGTTGTTCGAGTTCGAGTGTCGGAAGCCGGAAGGAAACACTGTCTAATTAAATTAACTCGAATAGAAATCGAAATCACGGCGCGTATGCCCATTTCCGATATCGAGAAGATGTGCTAATTAAAGTGATCCGGTACCTGTCCCTGTCCCTGGACCAGTTTTTGCCCACGATCAACGTTCTAATGAACTGAAGCCCATGCTGAGATGAGCTCAAATATTTTTTTAATTTGATGCCTAATTAATGGAAATGTCCAAGACGAGACGAGCGTCGATTCAAGCAAATGAAGCCAAGTTAATGTCATCTTCAAACTGCTGTCAGATATTACTGGATATATAGCATAATAAGTAGCATAAGTGTGTGCTTAATTATATTTAATAATTTCCTTTGCCTACCTTACCTTAAAGCCATATTCATTTCTCATTTGTAAGACTCGAAAACTGATTTTCATACAGTTTGCAAGAATAAAATATAATATCATAGAAATGTATAATTAATGTTTCGTCTGATTTGCCTCTGTGGAGCGATGGTTAGGGTGCTGGACTATGAACTCGTAACAGTTGTGTTTAGAAATGTTGTAAGTATTCTTAACAAAATTGTTATATAATAAATAACTTGAACGTATAAAGTTTTTCGCAGAAAATCAAACTCAGTATTCAGCAAATCGAAACTCTTGTTTATTTAAATTAATCATGGTTCGTGCATTACGTATACGCCGCGTACCACGCCCACTTAAAAAACCAGACTGTGGGTTTACGTGACTACGTAAAAATAAATAAAGAATAAAATTTACAAATTTCACCACACAGGCCATCACTCTGTGGACTTGCCCTAGACTCTCAGATATCTTGTATTTCTTGGCCAAAAAGCGCAATAAAAATATGCAAAATTTGACAACTTTGGGTTTTTGCAAACAGAAAAAAAAAAAACAAAATACAAAAAGGGAAACCGGGTCAAGGGCCAGCGGAAGTATCTGCGGATCATCTGCAGATAACTTCCGGAGCGACGAGTGTTACCGTTCCAGTTAGAGGTCAGTCAACTTGTTTCGCTCCGTTAGACAAGCGAGGAGCAGCAGTTGACCCAGACCCAATGAACTTGATCTCTGCCTCGGCACGGCATCGGCATTTGCATAGCAGCCACTCACTCACTCACTCACCTGTAGATAAAAGATAGAAACAAATGTGTGGAAAATATTAATTGGGCGCGATAAATCATGAATCAGAAATCTTAAGAATAAAACATTTACAAGGGATTACGGCTTACGACCTTAATATTCATAGGCATTCTTACATCTAGCGTTTGAAGCGGAAGTATGTAATGATCAGGTTTCTAGCCTCAACGACCGTGGATCGTGATTACTGACCCATATATGTATGCCCGTGGAGTGCCACTTTGAACCTGAACAGCCAGTTATTTGGTTGTTACAAAGGTGCCAATCAACCTCAGAGCCCCCTCTCGGCTTATATAATTCAAGCACAAAAAGATTCTTAGTCACTTCGAGAGCGACCTTGAAGGCAACGGAAAGATTTTACTGGGAATTTTAATCAGTGGGAAATCGTAAGAAGATGAAGAAGAACTCTGTTAATTTTATTAAAAGCAAATAAAACCAAAGAAGATAATAGCAAGCTTATATTCTTTGTACATTTTGTATTTTGTACCCATTTATTTATATCTTAAGCCGCACACTTGCTTAATCTTGATCCGTGAACCCCAGATCCATCATCTCCGATCAACTTCCTGACTTTAACAGCTCTTTGTACCGAGTGTGTTGAGTGTTCCTCAGCAATTGGCCATTGATCACAAGTCACAATCGGACCACGGCTCAAATAATTGCACACTTTAATGGGATTTAGTGGTCGATTGGTCGATTGGTCGGTAAACAATAGGTGCCAGCAAATATCTGGACAAAGTCTCGATGTTTATCTGTTTGCATTGTATCTCTAGGAATCCGAATATGCGAATGCTAATGGCAATTATTATTATTATAAATTATATTACGCTCCTATCGAAATGTTATTCAACTTCTGTTCTGCTCTGTCATGTTCAATCATCATCATCAACGGCAAATGATTTGATTTGCTGCGGGGGAAGTCTCAATAATTGATTCATTTCGATGGCTTTTTGACTTCCTACAACAAGATCTACAATGTATTTCGGCGGTTCGTTTGTAATTGAATCATCGAACTCAGGGAAATCACAATAAAGTGCAATAATCACGAGTGGAATTGTCATGCAAACGATAGTCGGGGTAAATATTTGAGGCTTTGAGATGCACAAACATTGACCTCAGTCTCGTCTCTTGTGTACTGAGTAGCGATGTTTATCGAGAGGAAAAGTCCGATATGATATATCGACAAAAATATCCGCAAGGTTTCATATGTCGATATTGTAAATATTGTAAGATACCACATTTAAAGATTAATAAATCGATATTATCGATAATATATACGGAAAATGTCATTTAATTTATTTGTATCGATGTATGTATGTACATATATCGAAACTAAATAATCCACAAAAATATCCCCAATAAAAAGCTTAGAGTATCGATATTTTTAATATAGTTTTTCATTGCGTTCAACGATAAAAAATCGATTTATCAAGAATTTACTTGGAAAATGTTATTTACTTTATTAAATAAAATGTTATATGTTATTTAATTTATTTGCATCAATGTATGTAACATATATCGCGAGTAAATAATCGGCAAAAAAGTATCCCAAAAAATTGCGTAGATTATCGATATTTTAAATATCGTAAGTTATCGCGATCAACGATTAAAAATCGATTTATCGAGAATTTATCGGAAAATTGTATTAACTTTATTAAATAAAGTTTATTTGTGTACTGAGACGCGATGTATAGACCGGAAAAGTTCGATATGATATATTGACCGAAAAACTGTGCTTAATATCATATCGAAAATATGGTAAGATTTGATAAAACGATATTGTACACAATGTAAAGTATCGCAATTACTGATAAAAAAATCGATATTATAATTGATATTGTAATTTTAAATTTATTTGCCTTTTTCTACCGATAATATTTAGAACATCTTAAAACTACATTTTTGATAACCTTTGCATATTAAGTTTGGGCTCCTCTCTGGCACAGTCCGATATATCAAACAGAATATCGATTTATTTATCGGCCTTGGCATTCAATATCAATACAGTATCGATATATCGATATTTTTTGCCATCCCTAGTCTCTTGTGTACTGAGCAGCATTCAAGCAAATATAATTACTCGGTTATTAAACCTATTTTATAATAAAATTTATTTTATAAAAGGCTCCAACTAAGAAGCAGGCGGAAGAGGAGTCGTCAGAGGGTTGTACAGCTTGGCTCCCTTGACGGATTCGCTAGATTAGAGACGGGCAAGGGCAGGGACACATCCCTTAGCTTCGTCTTAAGTCCCAGGCGATGCATCCCCCGGGACTGGGAGCCGGGAGTGTGCCAGCAGTGCTTGTACCAAGCGTTTGGCTGGCGGTTCAGACCAAAGCCGGCGGCAATCCTCACCGAGCACTGGTGCAGACTGCGGGCGAGGGCTCTCAGGAAGCCGGAGAACCGACTGGATGGCACCGGTTTCGGGCGGACAAAGGAGCCTAGTGGTGGCTGCTTCTGCCAGCTGTCCGAAGTGACTGTGACCGTATCGACCTCGTCGGAGGTTTCATCGGTGTCCGCGTCGTATCCCTGGTCCGTGAAGCTGCTGTGATATCGATTTCTGTCCAGGAAATTGCACTTGACAGGCTTTCGTCCCAGACTCTCATTGGAGTCCATGGGAATGGGGGAGCGCAGGAATATCTTCGAGGCACTGGGCTCGTTCACGGAGGTCCTCGGAGGAGCAACCATTGGGTAACAACTCCTTATTCTCGGCTGGGAATCCTTAAATTTGGACAAGGCCATATTTCTATTTCGATATATATATATAATTATTTGGAATTTTGAAGGTGCTCTGGCTATTGACAAATCTATCGCTCAAAGGCTACAAGCAGGTGCTGCTAAGGCTACTCTAGGGATGGAATTTTGGGCTCAAAAAATAATATTTATAAGCTCATCATAAATAAAGGTGAATACCCCACAGCTCGTTAAAGCGAAGTCATAACTTTGTAAGTTTGAAATAAAATAAACACCTTTCGACACATTACGTTTAATTTTTATATTCCCAAAGCTTCAAACGCTTCAACTTTAATTATATGTTTTCAAGTTTTGTTATTTTTCCGAGATCAGTTTCAATATTAAATGGAAAATATATTGTAAATCTTATAAATATTAAAGAGTTATGTCTCAGACAGAACCCACAGCCTATTCTTAGTCAGCCTTGGAGTTCCAAGTAATAAAAGTTATGGCTCTCAATCACCATCGGAGTCTCGCAAATATTTACTGGTACTTTTGGGTAACAACAGGTTTTTTTGTCGGCCTTAATCAGGGAACCGGGGAATACGAAATCAGAGCCAGTGTCTATGCAAATTTGTGGACTTTTGTGGAGCTAAGCGAAGTGCCATGTCATGATGATCGAACGCAATGCAATTAATGGCTTGAAGACTCGCTTTTTGGGCTTCTTCGCTTAGAACATTTTATGCCCATCACTCTCTGGGTGATTGTGAAATAGCTTCCCCAACTTCCCCTCGGTCTCATTTTCAATTACAATCGCGAAGCAGCATCGAACCGCGTCGAATGTCAAAAATCGAGTGTCAAAAACGCACTAAAGACATGTGGCATGGTCGAGGCCCGCCAAAAAAGCTAAATTGTCAGTCGGTGCAAGAGAGCAACTTGGCCAAAATCAGTCGCGTTGCCAACTATGAAAAGTCGGTCAAAGACGACGAGTTTGCTTAAATTCTTGACTTTATGCGAACAGAAGAAAAAAGCGGCAACGAGCCAGAGCCAGCACAATACCAATCGATTGTAAGACTCGAAGCTTTAATTGCCGTTAGCAACTACACTCGCAAAAAAATAGAGGGATTAGAATTGGGGGATTGAAAAGAGATTGTCCACTTTAGGTAAGAATCCAGCTAATCTGTCTCAGCAATTGTCTGTCTGTTTGTCGGCCTGTCCGTCAATCTGTCCATCCGTTCGTTTGTCCGTTTGTTTGTCCGCCCGATTGTCCGTCTGTTTGTCCGTTCGTTTGTCCTTCCGTTTGTTCGTCTGTTTGTCCGTCTGTTTGTCCTTCAGTTTGTCCGTCTGTTTGTCCTTCAGTTTGTCCTTCAGTTTGTCCGTCTGTTTGTCGTTCGTTTGTCTCTTCATTCGATGGTCGTTTATCCCTTCCTTTGTCCTTTAGTTTCTCCATCTGTCCGTTTGTCCGTCCCTCTGTCCGTTTCTACTCAAACTAGTTCTGGTTTTCTAGAATTTGTCGATACTAAAAACTAGAAAATTATTAGAAAAATATTACATAATAATTTTGTGTGTAATTTTTTACGATTTCAGAGTTGAGAACCCTTTGAATATAAACAGGAAAATAAAAGAAAAATGTACATAACTTTGTTAACTTTACAAATTTGTTGTGAAAGATTTAAAGACACTTCTCTCGGTGCATCCGCGAATGGGAGCTCAACGAACTTGAAGCCGGCGCATATCGCGAATCGCCGACAAATTGCGAAATTGGAAGCCGCAGAGCTTCGGCAGCCTTGACTCCAAAGTATATCCAGCGTTCGTGGGCATGAATGTCATCGGTTCTTGAGTGTCGTCGCGTCGAGAGATGGATGCTGTCCTTGGGGCCCTGCCACAAAAGGTTCTTATCGTTATGGGCCTGGCTCATTGGTATGCCTCCCTCGATCCAGCTTCCATGCTTCCCCCTATACTTGTATATATATATATTTATATATAACTTTGCAGCAACGACGTCATCAAAAACCCATTGAGCAGCTTCTTAATATATTTTTACTTTATTTTTCATTTAGTATGTCATACGGTTGCGGTCGGCTGACTGGAGTCTTGGTCACTTTTCCATATATATATATTTTTTTCTTTTTATTTACAGCCTCTGTCAATCGCCTCCCTTGGGCCATTCTAAGCTCATGAATTCACATGCAAGCGGAAATAATTATAAAATTATTCAGTAAACAATACGGCCGGCAACGGAAAAAACAAAACAAAAAAAGAAACAAACATTACAAGCGCCCAACTCCATTCACTATTTACGAGTAAATAAAATCAAAAGCCAATGGCGATCGTGTTGGTCTCTCACCTATTTTGCAACAAGTCAATAAATTAACGATTAATATATTTTAATTAACTTTGGCAGGTGCAAAATATTTATGATCTTTAAATAATTTTGAAGAATATATTCTTGTTTTTTTTTTAATTGAATGCTGTTAAGGCAGAATTCTTCTAGCACTAGATTTTTTGCGGCACATGCATTTATATTATTGAAATATTTTTGTAGCTTCCATTTAAACATTATTTAGAAATCTTCCTTATTAATGTAAGAGAATTTAGCTTAAGTTGAATCATATTTAAATTTGGTCACACTTTCATCAAATTAAATGCTGGTAACTCTGTGATTTTCGATAGAATATAACCTATGATCAATAATATATTTATAGTTTAACTAGTACGCTTTTTATGTTTATTCAAAGCAAGTCTAGAAAGTATCTAATGAAATTCAGTTAATCTGAATCATAATCAAATTTGGCCACACTTTGCTCAAATTAAATGGTGGTAACACTGCGATTCTCGATTGATTAATCGTTTGTTTGATTGATATTGTACGGTAATAGATTTGTTTTGTTCGACTTTCCTCAACCCAACCCATTGATTAGTAAGCAATGCTTCTATATTCGACCCATAATCATGTGAGTGAACCACGTGGAAAATTATAATACATGACGTGGAATCTGTCATTTGCACATTCCTAAATCGATTTAATTCCTAACTTATGGATTTTTTGCTGACTACAAACTTGTATCGATTGCACTGTGATTAATTCCTCCTAAGATGGCTACCGGTTAGCCACGAGCTAAACTGAACGAATGCACTGAGGATATATAATCAAATATATATTAAATTGAACTTAATCCTTAATGGATATTAGTTCTGTGCTTAATTGAAGATATTTTTTAAATCAAATTTCAGGGTAAAGGCTAAAGTATACATTATTCATATTAGATTATAACTTATATGTGTAACGTGTGAAAATACCTAAAAAAAATCCACTTGAACTTGAAGTTTGTGGGATTTTCCTGCGGTTTTTTCCTGTGTAACTTGGACCACGATCATCTGGTAATTGTCAACAGTGCAGGGCCCTCATATGCATTTAGATGCAGTTTTAGATGCCGTTTTTAAAGGCAGTTTCCCTCGGCCTAGCTCTCAGCTCAGCGGGTCAGTCGATCGCGACAGTCGAGTGCGTCCGGCTGCACAATCATGACGCCTCAATGACTTGGACTTGGACTGGGCAAATCCTTTGGCTGGCATTGGGGCTGGGACTGGTGGCGAGTCAGAGTTACCTGGGCAACTCGCTGTTTGACACCCTGGAAATTCTGCGTCGCGGCCAGGCGCAGTTGGATCTGGAGAACCTCGATGACCGCCAGGCCTTGGCCTCCAAGTACGACTTTATAGTGGTGGGAGCCGGAACAGCGGGCTGTGCCCTGGCCGCCCGCCTCTCGGAGAATCCCCAGTGGCGGGTGCTGCTCCTCGAGGCCGGAGGGCCTGAGAACTATGCCATGGACATACCCATCGCCGCCCATCTCCTGCAGCTGGGCGACATCAACTGGAAGTACCAGACGGAGCCCTCGAAGAACTACTGCCTGGCCATGAACGGCAACCGGTGCAACTGGCCCCGTGGCAAGGTGATGGGCGGCAGCTCGGTGCTGAACTACATGATGTACACCAGGGGCAGTCGCAGGGACTACGATCGCTGGGCAAGCCTGGGCAATCCCGGCTGGAGTTACGAGGATATGCTGCCCTACTTCAAAAAGTACGAGGGCAGTGCGATCCCCGATGCCGATGAGGATTACGTGGGCCGCGGGGGTCCGGTGAAGATCAGCTACTCGGCGACGCGGACTCGCATTGCCGACGCCTTTGTGCAGGCCTCCGAGGATGCGGGCTTGCCGCGCGGGGACTACAACGGGGAGAACCAGCTGCGGGTGTCCTACCTCCAGGCGAATATCTTCAACGAAACGAGGTGGAGCTCCAATCGCGCCTACCTGTATCCCCTGAAGGGCAAGCGGAGCAATCTGCACGTGAAGAAGAACGCGCTGGTCACCAAGATCCTCATCGATCCGCAGAGCCGGAAGGCCCTCGGCATAATGGTGCGGATAAACGGCAAGACCATGAAGATTCTGGCCAGAAAGGAGGTGATTCTTTCGGCGGGAGCCATCAATACACCGCAACTCCTAATGCTGTCCGGCGTGGGTCCGGCCAAGCATCTCCGGGAGATGGGAATTAAGCCCTTGGCCGACCTGGCCGTGGGCTATAATCTCCAGGATCACATAGCGCCTGCGGTCAGTGTGCTGTGCAATGTGAGTTCGCTGCAGGTCCAGGAGATGTTCCGCATCGAGGTCATCGCGGAGTTCCTGCGAGGGCGCGGAGTACTCCGCATACCCGGCGGCGTCGAGGCCATCTCCTTTTATGCCCTCGACGATCCCACGAATCCGGATGGTTGGGCGGACATGGAGATCTTTGTGGTGGGCGGCGGCCTGCAAACGAACGTGGCACTCCGGCTGGCCCTGGGCATTAAGGAGGACATCTACGAGTCGATGTTCGGGGAGCTGGAGCGTCAGAGTGCCAACGGCTTCCTCATCTTTCCCATGATCCTGCGGGCCAAGAGTCGCGGACGCATCAGGCTGAAGAGTCGCGATCCCGCTGAGCATCCCCGGATCTATGCCAACTACTTTGCTGATCCCTATGACCTCAACATCACGGTCCGCGGCATCGAGCAGGCGGTCAGGCTCCTGGACAAGCCCGCCTTCAGGAAGATAGGTGCCCGACTCCTGGAGAAGCGGCTGCCGGGCTGTGGCCAGCACAAGTGGCGGAGCAGCGCCTACTGGGCCTGCCATGCCCGGCACTTCACCTTCACCATCTACCACTACTCGGGCACGGCCAAGATGGGGCCCCGATCGGATCCCTCGGCGGTGGTGGACGCCCGCCTCAGGGTCCACGGCATTGCGAATCTCCGCGTGGTGGATGCCAGCATTATGCCCTACCTGGTCTCGGGCCATCCCAATGGACCCGTCTACCTGATAGCGGAGAAGGCGGCTGATATGATCAAGGAGGACCACAATTACACGTAGGACTGGGGTTTTTTTTTTTTTAATTTTAATTAGAACCTAAGACTTTGGGCATCATCGGGAATCAGCTAATAGTATCACTTACTGGGGGATTAGCTACGATAAACCTGAGTGACTTCTAGTGATGAAATAGGCGAATATTACTTGGCTGTTAGCCTTCAATTAAAAAGCACTATAAATCTAATGCAATCCTAGGAAAACTCTAAATAAATCTAAATAAAATTGTCAATCGATTAAGTCATTTCTAGTTGTGTCAGCTGAGCGAACTGGTTGGATGAATATTATTAATAGCAATTAACACACAAAGAAATCAGGGAAATGCATTAGGTAAATTATAAATTATTTCCTGATTCGATTTCATTGATCATTGAAGGAGTTTCTATTTCAAAACCAAGCTTGTCTAAGTGCTAAAGTTCTTGGCGATGAAAATAAATATTTTAAGAAGACAGATAATTGAGAGTGTTCCTAAAATCACTTTAAGAGGCGTCTAAAAGTATGCAATAAAATGTTTGAGGCACCAAATTGGCTTTTCTTACTATGAATTTAGTAGAATAGTTTAGGACACATTTTAAAGTGATTTTAAAACGCCAATATTTATTTCTTGAGTTTGGGGTTTTGTTCTGACCATTTTTCGGTTACTTTTTAATTTTCGGGTTGGAATAAACTATGAAATCTATGAACTGTGATCGGTTTACAGCACGGGTGCCCACAGCCCTGTCAGTCTTGTGCAATTTTTTCTCATATCTGGCCACTCTGTTCTATTTTTTACTCACACAAATGCAATTCTTATATGCCCATGACTTGCAGTATCCACAAAATATGATCGCATAACAAATAAATCTATTAATAATAAGAACATTAATTATATCAAAAAAAAAAAAAGGAAAAAAACTTATAAATAATATTTTTCCAGACAAACAGATATTATATTTATCTTTATTGACACCCAGAGAAAGCTTATGAATTATACAATGTTATGCAGATGTTCTTTGCAAATCCCCAGGTACGATAAGCATAATAAAGCGATTAGCTTGGCATTTAGCTTATTGTCACCAAGAGACGACCGACCTGTTCTTCTCCGAGAACATCGCCTTGAAATTCTTGTGGCAAACCGCAGCAGACTTTATTATGTTCGATCCGATGAGGATCAGTCTGGTGGTGAGTCTTTTCTAGCCCCGGGAAAGCCCTTTAATGTGCGATCGTAGCTTCCGCATCTGAGAGCTGCGTTTGGAGCAATCGGATCGGCTCAAGTCAATGTCAAAATAGCCAAGCAGCTTTCAGTTTTTCTCAGCTGGTCAAGTCTTTGTCTCTCTTCTTTTCGGCCGGCGAACGTGTCCACAGTCATGCTGGGCTCAGGTCGAGTCTCGGGGGGATTTGAAGATTCTTGGTGGCCGAACGAACGGTGATTGTTGCGCTGTTGATCTCTTGGAGCCGAAAGCCGACCGTCGTCGTTTGCCGAGAGATCCGCAAACGAAGCTGGCTTCGCCGATCGGCGCCGAATTTATTATTAAATTGAACTTGGCCACCGCATTTGTCAGCATTTCTAGTTCCGAATCCGATTGGGCAACACGCACGCGATCGCGTCCAAGTTTCCGCAACTTGAACCAACTTAGAACCCCGAATCGATCGAAATATATATTGAATATTTTTTTCTTGTGAATCGAGTGAAGACACAAGTGCCACACAATGGCCAGTAGTAAATCGATATTAATTGCGGCCCTGTGCCTGGCCTTTTGGGCCTGCACCTGGACCGTGGCCCAGGAGAACAACGTCCTGTTCGAGACCATCAACTTCCTGCGACGCGGCCAGGCGGACGTGGAGCTTGAGAACTACGACAACAACCTCGTGCTGGATGCCGAGTACGACTTCATAGTGGTGGGAGCGGGGACAGCGGGCTGTGCTTTGGCCGCCCGCCTCTCCGAGAATCCCCAGTGGCGGGTGCTGCTCCTCGAGGCCGGCGGACCCGAGCGTCTGGTCATGGACGTGCCCATAGTGGCGCATTTCCTGCAGCTGGGCGAGATGAACTGGAAGTACCGGACGCAGCCCTCGGACCACGCCTGCCTGGCCATGAACAACAACAGGTGCAACTGGCCCCGTGGCAAGGTGATGGGTGGCAGCTCTGTGCTGAACTACATGATGTACACCAGGGGCAACAGGAGGGACTACGATCGCTGGGAGGAGCTGGGAAATCCCGGCTGGAGCTACAAGGATGTGCTGCCCTACTTCAAGAAGTACGAGGGCAGCAGTGTGCCCGATGCCGAGGAGGATTATGTGGGTCGCAATGGCCCCGTGAAGGTCAGCTATGTGAACTGGCGTTCGAAGATCTCCGAGGCCTTCGTGGAGGCCGCCCAGCAGGACGGGCTCAAGTACAGGGACTACAATGGGCGGATCCAGAACGGAGTGGCTTTCCTGCACACCACCACCAGGAACTCGACGAGGTGGAGCTCCAATCGCGCCTATCTGTATCCCCTGAAGGGCAAGCGAAGCAATCTGCACGTGAAGAAGAACGCGCTGGTGACCAAGGTGCTCATCGATCCGCAGACCAAGACAGCCTATGGCATCATGGTGCAGACCGAGGGACGCATGCAGAAGATCCTGGCACGGAGGGAAGTCGTGGTCTCGGCGGGAGCCATCAACACACCCCAACTGCTGATGCTCTCGGGCGTGGGTCCGGCCAAGCATCTGCGCGAGGTGGGCATCAAGCCCTTGGCCGACCTGGCTGTGGGATATAATCTCCAGGATCACACGGCGCCGGCGGTCACCTTCACCACGAACGCCACCTCGCTGAAGTTCGAGGATTTCGCGGATCCCACGCTGATCAATCGCTTCAATCGGATGGAGGGGCCTTATGGTTCCCCCGGCGGCTGCGAGGCCATCGCCTTCTGGGACCTGGATCACGAGAGGGATGAGGACGGCTGGCCGGACATTGAGCTCTTCCTGGTGGGCGGCTCCATGTCCTCCAATCCGGCCATCTCGCGCGCCTTTGGCCTGAAGAAGTCTATTTACGACTCGCTGTTTGCGGAGATTGAGGATAAGTCCCTGAACGCCTTCATGATCTTCCCCATGATCCTGAGGCCCAAGAGCCGCGGTCGCATCATGCTCAAGAGCAGCGATCCCTTCAAGTATCCCCTGATCCATGCCAACTACTTTGCTCATCCCTACGACGTGGACATCTCGGTACGCGGTCTCCTGAAGGCCATCAGCCTGATGAACCAACGCGGCATGGAGGCCATCAATGCCAAGCTGTGGGAGCGCAAGATCCCCACCTGCAAGCAACATCCCTACAAGAGCTGGGCCTACTGGGCCTGCTATGTCCGCCACTTCACCTTCACCATCTACCACTACTCTGGCACGGCCAAGATGGGACCCAAGTCCGACCGGGCGGCTGTCGTCGATGCTCGCCTGAGGGTCCATGGCATCCGGAATCTTCGCGTGGCCGATGCCAGCATTATGCCGGAGATTATGTCGGGCCATCCCAATGGGCCTGTTTTTATGATTGCCGAGAAGGCGGCGGATATGATCAAGCAGGACCACGGCTTCATCCCTTGAAGCCACTATTAGCCAGTAATGACCCTCTCAGTCCAAAGTTGATTCCACAAAATCAGGTGTGGATCCCTCATAAGTATGGGGCCCACGTTTCTAGGTTAAGGCTGGTCAGCACTCTCAAGTTGTTTGTTTTTTTTTATTTGTATCTATCTGTAATTCCCTCTTGCCTGAACTGATTCTACATTAAGTCTAGAGACGTAAGAAATAATAATAAATCGACATAAGTTTTGTATATAAATTGTATCCAAACTGGTTTTGCTATTTGAGGTTCTCGGTCCAGATCAGCCGGCTTTCAGTAGCGATAATAGGCCGGAAAGAAAGCAAATTCTGGGGGTTCTTACTTTCAGAATACTCTTAAAAGTAGAAAAAGCGTACTCATTAATATTATTATTAATATTATGGTATTTATAGGAGCCTTTCCAGTGTTAATTCAATCAATTTGTTAGCTCTAATCAGCCTGACATTGACATTGAATTCCATCGGCGTGTCTTCGCCTTCCCATTGGCACTTTTCAGCTCTGGCAATTTTCATGCTAATCAATTTGTGGCTTTGTAATCAAAATCCGTGAAATCCATGAAGTTGTTCGCTTCTTTTCGCTTTGTTTTGATTTATTAGACGCCTTTGTTTAGAGTCTGTCTTGTCTAGTTCCGTCCAGCGTCTTTCGGCTACTTTTTTATAGTTGCGGAAATGATTTTTTGGCTTACTCTCGTTTTTTTGTTTGTTTCTTTTTTTACGATCCAGCCAGTGTGAATATTTAGCTGCTGCGTGTTGGCTTGTCTCGGGTTTCTGCTAGCCTTTGAGCGTGGTCTTTGCATTTAAGTTTCTTCGATTTGCATCGATTTGACCTTAGAAATATTTATGTATATGGAGTGGGTATAAATCTGTCGAAAATTGAGAATAACTGCCGTGTAGAAAAGCAACAAACAGCCACGGAGCAGCCCAAGGGTAGGCTTCAATTGTCCCCAAAAGATTTTAGTTCGAAATTAAAAGCTTAAAGCTCGTCTTGAAGTTCTTTTGAGCGAAATCTTTTCAACCGGTTTTAAAGCCAACATTCTTGCGAGAGATTCTTTTTAACTATATTTATTTACATTTAATATTCATAAAGGTATATTATAAATATTAGTGTAAATAAGAAAGATACAGACTGCATGATACCCGGTAGCCAAAGCGTTGAGGTGCGAAAGTATGTTAAGTGCAAATATCTTTATTTTTTCAGGAAATTGCGCTATTTTCACCAAAAATGTATGCTTTCAATCGTTAGTTAAAACCATACAAATTGACCAAATTTGGCAACGATTTTACCATTCCACATGCTGGATAAATTCTCAAAAAAAAAAAAAAAAGTTTTCGTAATACGATACTTTTGAAAAATCTGCGCCGATATCTTTAGTAAAATATCTTTTTAATCTCTACAGAAATTTAGATCTACCGCTTATTCTTTCAAAGTCTGAAGCATCTCAATATTTTTGGTCTTAAATCAGACATCTTAAAATTAGTACAAAGTGGCTAAATATGAGAACATTCTCAACATATTTGTAATATTGCAAGATAAAATAGATATGACTAAAAAAATAGCTATTTAACTCAAAAAATATGCCAGATCAAGCCACAAAATTATAACTTGACCGCACTGCGAGTCAGGGCTGTGGGCACCCCTGACTTAAATCAATAACTATTAAAACGCACACAGATTTATTTATTTTTAATCCCCACAAAATATGTATACAACATTGAGATTTTTCCTGCAAATCTCATACCCCTTTACAATTCCCCCTTTTTTTTCGAAGAGACAAAGTCACCATGGTTACTCGCCAGACTTTTCATTAACACAAATTGAAATATTCATGAATCTAGAGGGCGGATTTGAGTTGCTAAAAAAGGCGAACGAACACAAAAGGAAACAAATTGTGAATGCAATTGCCATGACCAGAACATGACCCATCCTTCGGATGAGTCTCGTTTATTCGGTTGCTGCGGGATTTGTAAGGGATTCCCGGGGAGTCCGAGGGATGGAGGAACTGCATCCATATGCTATGGGGGGTTGATTCCGCTGCAACCCTTTTAATTTTTTTTTCTTAATTTTCTCATCTTGTGTCAAGTTTGGCAGCCTTATTTCGGACTGGACGCAAAGTCGTTTAATCCGCTTTGGTTTTTACCTTACTTTGACCGCTATGGGGTTGCTTTTGGTATATATTAACCCTCAAGTGCCCGCTTCCAGTGCTTCAAGCTTTAATCTTCAATCTCCAAAGAACCAAAAAAAAAAAACCGTTGCCCATCTATCCATCCAAGTGTCATTGGACCAAGCCTAGACTTAGATGCAAAATCAGAGCCAGTACTGAGACAAGGACAGAAACAGGGAGATTGGACCAAGATACTTGTAAAAAGAGACGGGGAAGAGACTTCAGGAAGAAAGAGAGAGAGAGGGAACACAGAACAAGCAGAAAGCTGAAAAATTAGCAAGAGGCAATAAAAATTCTGAGGCAATCAAAGCTTGTTTTAGCCCTACAAAACCCGGCCACAGAGTCATCCAACTCATGGGATGCGAGACGAGTACACGGAGAGAAAAAGTCACGTACTTGGCACTAGTACACCAAAAAAAAAAGAAACCAAGAGTTGTCTTAATAATATACTCAAGCAGTGTAACGAGTTTAGTATAGATTTAATACTTAATAATATCAAATGTATACTAATGAGTATAGATGTTATACTCTATAGTGTCAACTGTGTATTATCGAAAATTATTTTTATTAAAACCTACATCGATAGTTTGATAACATATCGTTTTAGCTGGAACTTAGTGCTTTATTGTATTTTGCGTAAGTGATTTTCGTCAAGTTTTGGTGCAGACTAGTCTAGTTGTTATACTTTCGTAGCATCAAATTAATAAGCATT
Source organism: Drosophila tani (assembly GCA_008042535.1). Lineage (NCBI taxonomy): Eukaryota > Metazoa > Arthropoda > Insecta > Diptera > Drosophilidae > Drosophila > Drosophila tani. Next base: position 60,698 of record VNJO01002965.1, on the reverse strand, counting down.
TTATTAAAATAATTTGTAACACTCAAAGGTATAGAATTCATGAAACAATAGTAGAGTTTCTATGACCATTTTGGTTAAGGAGTACTTCCGAATACAATGATAAGTTTCTGCTTTGGAAAATTAATTGATATTGTCTTGTTATTATCCCTTATTAAGATTTATACTTCTTACAAATGTATACTTTCTTTTGGATCTTCAAACATTTCATTGCATAATTTTAGACACTTGTTTAAGGGATTTGAAAAACCCCGAATGCCAGGAATTTCAAAAAGTATGCTAAACAGGTTTAATTACTCATTTAGGAATAAATAAAATAGGATTGACTACTGTGGAACACATTTTTTGTACCGTTTCAATTCTCCAAAGATTTTTTAAAGCTCATTAAAAAAATTACCTGAATTTAAGTTTAAAGTGTTTGAGTATTAAGTATTAAGTTTTATTCAAATCCTACTTATATCAATAACTCTTTAGCTGATTACCTTTACTATATTTCATTCATTATATTTTTCCCCTTATTTCTTTATTTATATTGACTTCATGGGATTGCATATTTTTTAAGTGTAGAGAGAAAGGCAAAAGAAAAGAGAAAGAGTCAGGGAGAGCAAGGGATAGGAAGAAAGATCAGCCAGGGAGAACCAAACCGGCATTAAGATCAGCCACTGTGGGACTGAATATAATTAAAATTTATTTAATTTAACTTTTAATTTTGTTATTATTATTATTTTTTTTTTTTATTAACCAACTTTTATTTGAAATTTTATGATGAAATTTTCGTAATTGTATCAAGAACTTAAAACAAGTACTACTAACAAATATAACGAGAAATATAACTAGAATTTCCATATTTCCCCAAGTTTAATTAAGTTTGTCGATGCAAATTGTGTACTAATTGCTTAAGTAGTAACACGTTTCAACCATTTAACCTTACATTAAATGGAAATGTCTGCTATTAGTACAATATTGTATGACTTTTTACAAGTCATTGCCCAACTTATCCCAGAGTGCGGCCCACAGTACCTGGCCATCACTGGCCTCGACCAGAGATACAATTTCTTCAGAAGCTGCGAAGCCGCAGAGTTCAGTTACCGGCCGAATCGCAACCATGGAGAAGCTAAGGCTGCTGCTCTTCCGGCTCTTCTTTCTGCTCTTGATTGTTCCCACAATCCTGGGGATTCGAGTGGACAGCTCTCGTATCCCGAATCTGAATGCATATAGCCGACTTGGCCTGGGCAATATCGTCAATATTCCCCTATATAGCGATGGTATATATATATTGTATATATATTTAAAATATATTTTTTATATATATTTTATATATATTTTTTACCAACATCTTCTGGTTTCCGCAGCCCCCCTGTCGCACTACGATTTCATAGTGGCCGGAGCCGGATCCTCGGGCTGTACCCTGGCCTCCCGCCTCTCGGAGGATCCCCGGTGGAGTGTGCTGCTCATCGAGGCCGGCGGCGTGGAGAACTTAATCCACCAGGTGCCCGTGCTGGCAGCCCATCTCCAGAGCACCGCTTCCAATTGGAACTACCGATCGACGCCGCAGCGCCTCGCCTGCTGGGGCATGAACGAGAGGAAGTGCGCCCTGCCGCGGGGCAAGGTGCTCGGCGGCACCAGTTCCATCAACTATATGATCTACAATCGCGGCAATCGGCGGGAGTTCGATGGCTGGGCGGCGGCCGGTAATCCCGGCTGGAGCTACAACGACGTCCTGCCCTACTTCCTGCGCGCGGAGAATGCCCAACTGAGGGGGTTGGAGCACTCCGCGTACCACAACCACAGCGGTCCGCTGAGCGTGGAGGATGTGCGCTTCAGGACGCGCATGGCCCATGCCTTCATTAAGGGCGCCCAGGAGGCGGGACACGCCCGCGTGGACTACAACGGCGAGTCGCAGCTGGGCGTTAACTATGTCCAGGCCACCACCCACAAGGGCCGGCGGCACAGTGCCTTCCGTGCCTACATCCAGCCGATCCGGGCCAGCCGCAAGAATCTGCACATTATAACCCTGGCCCGGGTGACCCGTGTCCTCATCGACGCCGCCACCAAGACGGCGTACGGCGTGGAGTTCACCCACCAGGGCAGGAGCCACCAGGTGAAGGCCCGCAAGGAGGTGATCCTCTCGGCCGGCGCCTTTAACTCCCCCCAGCTGCTGATGCTGTCGGGGATCGGGCCGGCGGATAACCTCAAGGCCATTGGGGTGCCGCTGGTTAAGGCGCTGCCCGTGGGCCGCCGGATGTACGATCACATGTGCCACTTTGGACCCACCTTCGTGACCAACACCACGGGCCAGACCCTCTTCGGTGCCCGCATCGGACCGCCGGTGGTCACCGAGTTCATGCTGGGCCGAGCGGACACCTTCCTCTCGAGTATTGGCGGCGTGGAGACGCTCACCTTCATCAAGGTGCCCTCGGCCAAGACGGCGGCCGGCCTGCCCGACATCGAACTCATCCAGGTGGCCGGGAGCTTGGCCAGCGACGAGGGCACAGCCCTGGCCCAGGGAGCCAACTTCAAGACGGAGATCTACGAGAAGATGTACAAGGATCTGGAGCGCCAGAAGAAGGACCACTTCAGTTTCCTGATTATGGACTTCAATCCTGCCTCCGTGGGCCGCCTCTGGCTGCACAACCGCAATCCGCTGGAGTGGCCACGCATCGATCCCAAGTACTTCTCGGTGCCGGCCGACATCGAGCACCTGCTGGACGGCATCAAGGAGGCCATCAGGATCACAAAGACGCCGGCCATGCAGGCCATCGGCACCAGGCTCCTGGACAAGCCAGTGCCGGGCTGTGAGGGCCACAAGTTCGCCTCGGACGACTACTGGCGATGCTCCATTCGGACGTTGTCCTATACGCTGCACCACCAGGTGGCCACCTGTCGTATGGGACCCGAGAGTGATCCCACCACCGTGGTGAACCACCAGCTGAAGGTCCATGGCATGCGGAGACTTCGGGTGGTGGACACCAGCATAATCCCCCGGCCATCCACTGGACACACGAATGCGCCGGCAATTATGATCGCAGAGAAGGCGGCGGACATGATCCGAGCCGAATGGAGCTGATTCGGGGCCAGAGCTCATCTGAGGAGACCTGGGAGATGGTTTACTAATGATTCATGTAAATGGGTCAATAAAATGCAAAACGAAAGTTGAGATCAAGCGAACGGGTACACTGGAACACCTTAGAGAGGCCATCGTAACTTCAGAACTGGTTCCGAAAGAAATTTCTAAGCGCCAGAGCACCTATATTTAGTTAATGATTTAATTAACATAAGGCACCATTTTTTGTTTAGACATATAAATTAAATAAACTACATATTTACACATAAATTAATGTGCATATGAGCGAAATAGATGAAAGTCCTAACTGACAATATCATTATTTGTCAAAACTTTTCATGTATCGCGGAAAATTATTAACTAAATCGGGGTATAAAATTTAAAAAAAGTTTTTGAAGGGAAATTACAAGTTATTTACTTAGCAAATGATTGCAATTAACAAATATAATCCGTAAGCTAAATATTTATAAAGTTTGTAAAAGGAACCCGGCTTTTTTATATTCACCAAATAATAACTTGGGAATCATAAGCGTTCTTATTAAGTGCTTCTTTCCAACCCGCTTATTGGTAAATATATATATAAAGAAGTTCCTTAGAATTTAGTTTTCTAAATAAATGCCAGTTAAATATTTTTATGATTGAAATACGAGAAAACTTATATGAGGTGCTTGTAATTCCCAAGCCGCTTTTCGTAAATATAAATTAGTTACAAATTATTTCCCCCTTTTTATATTCTCATTTTGTGTTTACAAATTTGTTTCTTCAATTTTAATTATATTTTAAGCGGTTATCTGCAATTATGTAAATATAATTTAGCTACGAATTAGTTCCTGCTATTTTTATTCCAATCATGTGCTTATAATTCCCAACTACATATTTTTTCCCCATTTTCTTCTATTTTAAGCGGTTATCTGCAATTTCTTTGAGTGTAACCGCTCAGGAGGTCTCGAGAACGGTAGGGGTCAATCCCATCCAGACCACGTCATGACCTAGCTTAATAACTTCGCACCGATCCGATCGGATCTGATCCGAGACCAAAGCAAACGAGGCGGTGCAAACGGGTTTCCTTCCACCAAGTTCAATGCCTCTCGGGCACTCGGCACTCGGCAATCCAAAATTAATAGAGCGCTGAGGAGTGCGCGATCTTATATGTTATATATTTATATATTTATTTATATATACAAATACGTAATACGTATTGAGTGCGGATTCCAGCGGATTCCATCCCAGTGGACGCAGAGCACGCGCCAAAAGTTAAACGAACTCGCGCAAATGATATCCGACAGTTAAAAAAGTGAGAATCTTGTCATTCTCCCTTCACATTTGGGCAAACCAGGAAATGTGGCTTAGCATTGGCTGGATACCCTGTAGTTACGACATTTTTCGAATTAATTGATCGCAATTAAACGGATAAAATCGGCTAATCGGTATGTCAACTGATGAATGTATCAATTATTTATTTTAAAATGTATTAAGATATTTTCATTATTCCGATTTCGAAATTTTGAATGTTTTTAACGGTTTCAAATGCTTTATAATAGTTGATCAATTTTTTTATAAAAATACCTAAACTATATAGGTATAATTTATACCGAAACCTAATGGTTTCAGGCACCTCTTTCTTGATTAAGTTCTCCCATTTTCACTATTTGTTGTTTGTTTGTTGACTGCTAATTGGTGCTAATTTCAGCTAAAATTTTAGTTCTTTAGTTCTTCAACCGGTTTTACCCGATAATGTTCTTAGTTTTTGTTATTTATTGTAGCCGTTAGTTTGTCGGTTTTCCTCATGTTTCTCTTTTTTTTTTTAATCGCTCTCGGGGATTTGGCTTGTTTAATGGCCCATTTCATTCTTTGGTCGGACTCTTCTATTTGCCAGTCCATTTGGTTCTCGGGCCTCGTTTGGTTATAAAGTTTTACGATTTTCCGTGTCGGCGCCTGACTTAAGCTATGCTTAATTCCATTCATTGGTTTATTTCTTCCTGGGGCTCGCGGGAGCTGACTTTTCAATTCATTCATAAAATTATATTATTGGGTGCGTTACGAGCATTTCGAGGTCCCAACATTATTCCCTATATATGTTACCCTTTTTTTTGCATTAAATAATTTTAAACATACTTGTATTCTGACCTTTCCAAACTTTTCGATATTATCTATAAATGATCTATAGTAAAACGTAAAATATAATATAATGTTAATTGAAAAAAGCTATAATAATAATAATCGATAATAAATCGATCAACGCAAAAAATATGATAAGTTTACGGTATTATATCGATATTAAATCGATTAACCAGATTTTATGATATATTATATATATTAGAAAACTATTTTATCGACATAAAAGCTATTTAGATCTTTTTGTAGTCATATTAAGTGGTTTCCTTTATCTCTATTTAAAACCTAAGAATATTTTCTATATTATATCGATATTAAATCGATTAACTCCATTTTATGATGGATTTGAAGAGCTCACATATATTAGGAAACTATTTTATCGACATAATATCTGTTAAAACCTCTACGTAGATGAGTTTCCTTGCCTTTAATTAAAAATTAGAATATATCATTATTAAATCGATTAATTCGATTTTTCGGTCGATTCTAAAAGCTCACATATATTAGGAAACTATTTTATCGACATAATATTTATTAAAATCTTCGTAGATATATCCAATGGCTTTCTTTGTCTCCAATTAAAAACTAGGAATATTTTCTCTATTATATCGATATTATATCGAATTTAATTCGATTAACTCGATTTTATGAAGAAATTGAAAAGCTCATAAATATTTTGAAACTTTAATATATATTACGACTTTTTGTAGATATTTTAAGTGATTTTTTGTATCTTCAATTAAAACCAAAGAATATTTTCAATATTATATCGATTTCGGAGACAATAAAAACTATCGACATTTATAATTATTCGATATTTTCGGTATAATATCGATTATATTGTTTTTGCAGATAATTTCTGGTCGGTTTTTGAATGCCCAAATCTAACTCCAACTCCCTTGGTAGAATTTGCAGGGTATGTGGTTTATATGCCGGTGGATTAACGGCCGCAGAAGCAACAACAAAGGTCCAACAACAGAGCCGTGTTTGGAGCTCGCTGGAGCCCAGGTGCAAGTGTATCTGTGTGTTGGGGTGCGGTACGGCATTATGGCATTATGGCCCGGCACCTGAGTCACCCCGTCTCCAGTCCAGTTCAGTCCAGGAGCAAAGCCATGGCTTAAAAGCAACTCCCGCAGCCGAGGGCCTCTCATTTGCCCAGCATTAGCAGGTGCAGATGCAGTCCACAATGAACCAGCTCCTGCCGCTCCTATTGCTCTTGATCCTAAGCGGATCCCGGGCCGATGTCAACCGACTGCTGCTGGACCAGCTCAGTCAGGTGGGACTGGTCAATCTGCTGGAGCAGGCCACGCGGCCCAATGGTGAGCACTCGAAATAATTTAGAAAAGAGATATCCCTACAGAGCCTTACACATACTGCAGTGCCCCAGGATCTGGCCAACTATGACTTCATTGTGGTGGGAGCTGGAGCCGCTGGCTGCTCCCTAGCTGCCCGTCTCTCCGAGAATCCCCAGTGGACTGTGGCCCTGATAGAAGCCGGGGGCGTGGAGAACATAGCCCATCTTACTCCGGTGCTGGCCGGCTATCTGCAGGAGACATCCTCCAATTGGGGCTACAAGTCCGTGCCGCAGAAGCTCTCCTGCCTGGGCATGAACAACCGTGAGTGTGCCCTGCCCCGGGGCAAGGTGCTCGGCGGTACCAGTTCCATCAACTATATGATCTACAATCGCGGCAATCGACGGGACTTTGATGGCTGGGCGGAGGCAGGTAATCCCGGTTGGAGCTACAACGAGGTCCTGCCCTACTTTCTGCGCAGCGAGAATGCCCAGCTGCAGGGACTGGAGCACTCCGTGTACCACAACCACAGCGGTCCGCTGAGCGTGGAGTATGTACGCTTTCGGTCACAGCTGGTGGACGCCTTTGTGGAGGCCTCCGTGGAGTCGGGACTGCCGCGAACCGACTACAATGGCGAGTCACAGTTCGGTGTCTCCTACGTCCAGGCCACGACCCTCAACGGAAGGCGGCATTCGGCCTACTCGGCCTACATTAAGCCGGTGCGGGATCTACGCTCCAACCTGCACATCTTCACCTTCGCCCGGGTTACCCGAGTTCTCATCGACGAGGCCACCAAGTCCGCCTACGGGGTGGAGTTCCACTACAAGAACAAGCCCTACTCCTTCAGGGCCCGCAAGGAGGTCATCCTGTCGGCAGGGGCCTTCAACTCGCCCCAACTGCTGATCCTCTCGGGGATCGGGCCAGAGGATAACCTGAAGGCGATAGAGGTGCCCATAGTTAAGATCCTACCCGTGGGTCGCCGACTTTACGATCACATGTGCCACTTTGGACCCACCTTCGTGACCAATACTACGGGTCAGACCACGTTCACCTCCAGGGTCACGCCCGCCGAGGTGCTGTCCTTTTTGCTGGCGGGGAATCCCGCCACCAGGCTCAGCTCTATTGGTGGCGTAGAGGCCCTGGCCTTCCTCAAGACGCCACGTTCTACTTTGCCCAAGGATTGGCCAGATATCGAGCTGATTATGGTCGCCGGCAGCTTGGCGAGCGACGAGGGCACCGGCCTCAAGTTGGGCGCCAATTTCAAGGACGAGATCTACGACAGGATGTACCGGGAACTGGCCCAGGCTCGGCAGGATCACTTTACGCTGCTGGTCATGCAGTTCCACCCGGAGTCCGTGGGCCGCCTCTGGCTAAGGGATCGCAATCCGCTGGGCTGGCCCAAGATCGATCCCAAGTACTTTGTGGCCGAGGAGGACGTGGAGTACCTGCTGGACGGCATCAAGGCCAGTCTGCGGATCATTCAGATGCCGGCGATGCAGAGGATCGGGGCGAGACTGCTCCAGAGACCGACTCCGGGCTGCGAGAGCCACGAGTTCGCCTCGGATGACTACTGGCGATGCTCCATCCGGACGTTGTCCTACACGCTGCACCACCAGGTGGCCACCTGTCGCATGGGACCCGAGAGCGACCCCACCGCCGTGGTGAACCACCAGCTGAAGGTCCACGGCATGCGGAGGCTCCGGGTGGTGGACACCAGCATAATCCCCCGGCCACCCACCGCCCACACCAATGCGGCGGCCTTCATGATCGGAGAGAAGGCGGCGGACATGATTCGATCCGAATGGAGTTGAATTCTTCGGACCAAGACCGGATCAATTAGTCAATAAAATGCGAGTAGAACCTAATCTTAATTTAAATTCAGTATTGTTTGTCAATTAAGAAGAATGAATTAAGACATTACTCACGCCTTGAGGGAATATAAAGTCTTTTTGATTAAATCTTTTGACTAAATTAATTTTTACAGCCCTTTTATGGCCCGTTCTTAATGCAATCTTAATTGAAAGCTGTTTTACTGATGCGTAATCCTATTTATTCTTTTTTCATCATGATATTTAAAAGCAACAAAATTCCCGATAACATTTAGCATATTTATTTATTATATTATTGTAATTTTTTATGAGAATTTCCGTTTGGAAGTAGTGGTAATAAAAAAAATATGTAAACTCTAACTTCTATTCCATTATTCCACACTCCGTGTAAATCTCTCTGTATTTTATCAAGCCTATAAGATTATCGATACTCCTATAGCTCGTGGGCTAACGGGTAACCGATATTCCCTGTTTCTCATGGGCTATCGATATTCCGTGTATATTTCCCTGAAGCTTATCGGGCCTTAAAAATTATTAGTATTCTGTGTAAATATTTCTGCAGTTCAGGGGCTAACGGGCTATCAATATTCTCTGTATCTCATCGATAATTATCGATATTCCTTGTGAATTTCCCTGTAGCCTATCAGGTCTAAAGAAATATCAGTATTCCGTGTAAATATGCTTGTAGTTCATGGGCTAACGGGCTATCAATATTCCCTGTATCTCATCGATAATGATCGATATTCCTTGTAAATTTCCCTGTAGCCTATCGGACCTAAAGAAATATCAGTATTCCGTGTAAATATGCCTGTAGTTCATGGGCTAACGGGCTATCAATATTTCCTGTATCTCATCGATAATTATCGATATTCCTTGTAAATTTCCCTGTATCTCATCGGGCATAAAGAGTAGAATTTCCATGTAGCTCATAAGCTAAGGGAATATCAATATTCCGGGTTAATGTCCCTGTAGCTCATGGGCGAAAGGATTATCGACATTATTTCATTAAATGGCTTGCAAACAACTTTGGCTAAAATGGCAGAAAAAGTGGAGAGCAAAGTCTTCTATTGTTTGACTTGGCGAGTTAATTAAATTAAATTACCTCAACGGGTCGTGCAGTTGCATTTTAGGCTTTGAATTGGGCCTGGGTTGGGTTTTGGGCTCTGAGTTTGGGTTTGGGTTTGGTGGTGGCGACCTGTGGGTTACTAGGGGATGGGGCTTCAGCGGGGCTGGGGGCACCCCTAGGGGTTGGCCAGAGTGCATTAACCCATGCCCACACAACCGCACATGAGGGTTGAAAGTTGAAGTTTGGCCCAGGCAGGCAGGCTGGCAGGCAGGCAAATATGGCAACAAGCAACATGGAACACAGGACACATCAGCAGGGGGTGGTTTGCCAGGATGCTGGGGGTTGGATGGAGGAAGGCGGAAGAAGGATGAAGGTGGGTGACTGCATACAAGTGGTTATCACTGTCCTAGGCGTCCGCGTCCTCTGCTTGTGTGTGTGTGTGTGGAAAATTCAATATGCATCAGGGAGTTTTCTGTTTTGCGTCCTCGCTTCGTTTGTGCTTCGTTTTCCGTGTTTAGAGTTTTGTTTGTCGCCGGAGGAAGCTTTTATTCAGGCGGCCCCAGGGATACGCAATGGATAGCAAAGGTTGCACACGAAAAAATAAAAATACAATAAAATAATTTATTTATAGCAAAGTTGCCACGATAAATGGTTTACAAAATGCTGGTTCTACCATCCAAACAAGTAGGAAAGCAAACAGGCGAGTGTGACCAGGAAACTTAAGCTCATTTATCGTATAGTGACTTGGTCAAGAACTTTAAATACTTATAAATATACGGCGTGCAACAGAAATCACTAGCGTTTTAAAATCACTTAAAAAGGTGTCTAAATCTATGCTACAAATTGTTTTAGCGCAAAAAAAATTTAAATTTACGCCTGAAACATTTTATTGCACACTTTTAGACAGCTTTTAGACACTTTAGACAACCCTAGTGATTTCTGGGGCACTCCCAATAAAAATGTAATGCCAAAGACTCCTCAATTTAATCAGAAAACATATCAAGAATACGTGGATTTTCATTTAACTTGCATTTAATTACGAATATATATTACACTGATTTTTTGATTAAAAGGTAATACAAATTTCAGGACCTTTGTGTTTCATATATTAAAAATATAAAAAGCTAACAATGAGGCTTAAAAATTATAAACTCTGAGAAAATGCTAAAGTTACACTTCAAGAAAAGGTTTTTGCTACAGAAAAGACTTTGTCTACATAATGTTAAATTATTTGGCTCAGTGCTGTGATTATGTTTTGTTCGCTTTGCAATCACAGATCAAAGGAAAGTCAGAGATGTCACAGGCTAAACTGAAATGGTAGTCCAACCCTGGCTGAATTCGCATGTCCTGTCAACATGCGGTTGCCTAATTGCAGCATTTGAAATCAGTCAACAGGCGTTTCCACAAAAAAAAGGGGTAAGAGGGGGTAAAATGCATGTTGGGTTTGGCTTTGCGAGGTTGCTTCGTAAATGCTGGAAATAACCCTTGAATCCTGCTCACCTGAAACAATTAACGCCTCATTGGGACCGGTCGTGTGAATGTTGCCCATGGTTGAGGTTCAGCTCCTTCTGCTCGTTGTCCTTGTTGTCCTGTCTTTATTTATTTTGTTATTTCGGTTACTCCTTTTTTTTTTTTGTCAAAAGCTCCGCTCTAAAAAGTTCTGCCGCAAAAAAAAAACAAACAAAAGCGCACACACACGAATATTTAATTAGCACACAGAGAAAAGTATACCAGGGATCCAATTATTATGATTGTTGATTGTCAGGTGATGTCATCATCAGCTTGTGATGTTAATTAAATAGATTTTGAAGCCACAGAGAATTTTTTATTAATTATTTAAAAGATTCCAAGTTCTTTATCTAAGATTCGTGTCAAAGTTGATGTTGAAAAAATAGTTTGAATTTAAGACTGGGTATCATTAATGGGTTTCCTCGATCATACATATTAAAATATGTTCAATTTTTAGGTAACATTAAGTGATCAATTAATTCTTTAAGTTAGGAACTATCCAAACTGGAATTCTATTATTTTTTTCTCTCTGTGAACCAGCAACATGAATAGAGACACAAGCTTTTAATGGGTTGTGGCCTCGATATTTCGAGCTCTGCCCGAGAGTATGTTACGAATTTATTTTTTTAGATTAGCATCGAACACGCGGGCTTTATTTATTTAATTTTTTTTATCGTATTTTTTGTTTGAGCATTCCACGTCTTTTTGTTTTAATATCGTTTTTATTCAAAGCTTTTGCAGTCTCTAGGGAACCGCAGCACCAACAGCAACAACAGCAATTAAATATAAATAACAACAACGACGGCAACTTGTTCGGGGGGCACATATAAGTTGAATCATATATACTATATTTGTTTATACACAGAAAAAAGCCCCTGATAGTATTTAAGATTGATTAGTTGTTCTGTTTTAATTCAAGATAAGCCAGCCGTTTTTATGCCTGATAATAGCTATTTATATTAAATGGTGAATATAGATTTATATAATTTTATAATTATTGTTTGAAATCTTTTGAAAATGTAACCAAAATGTATGCTTATTATAGCAGATCATAAAAGTATCACATTTTATGTTCTAAAATATTTTGTTGCCTACTTTTCGACCTTTTTGCAAAGGATTTGAAAATAAAGTCGCTTTTCATGGCAACCCTGTTAGTATTCAGAGCTGTGAAGTCAATAAAACATTATCAATATTAACAATTGGTACAGAAACTTCCCCAAAAAAGGATTAAATAATACAAATAATATTTTGTTGACCTTTTTGCATGGGATTTGAAAATAAATTCGCTTTACGTGGCAACCCTGTTAGTATTCAGAGCTGTGAAGTCAATAAAACATTACCAATATTAACAATTGGTACAGAAACTTCCCCAAAAAAGGATTAAATAATACAAATAATATATTTTCTGGTTTTTTAGTAAAAAGTACAAATACATTTTCATCTAAATACTATTCGTTTTATGCAAATATGTTATGGGAAACTATATTCAGTTAAAGATCAAGCTTTTTCTCTGTGTGTAGCTTCAATATATGTACGCACATAAGTACATACGAACGATCGAATAGGAATGTGGCGAATAGAATTTATTGAGAAAAGTTTATGAGCACTTGAGGTGAACTTAAAGCAGAAACAGAATTATAACAAAGGCCCCTTGATAATGATAATGTAAACTTGGATCGTGATTCTGTTTATTACTGTTTATTACTTTGATTGCAGTGCACTGTGTGACGGAACGACCGGTGCTTTTCCCCTTTTGTAATTCCCCCTTTTTTTCTCCATTCCACTGGCCTTATTTTTATCAGAGAGTTCAAATAGAAAGAAAATAAGGCAGAAATAAATTGCGAGAAGTATGTGGAGCATGATGGCTAGGGGTGGGGCGGAATGACGTAAGCACGGAAGAGAGGGTGTGCGTAAGGAGAGGAAGAGAGTGTGGCGAGAGAGGTTGTTGTTGTTGTTCCCTTATGCTGCTGCTGTCTTATCAATGAGCTCATCACTTTTCGTTTCGTTTCGTTCTCTCGGGGACACTGAGCCAAAAGAAGCGAATTTTTGAAATGCTCCGAAACAAGCCAAGAGATAACAACAAAAAGAGTAAAAAACAAACAAAAAAAACAGTAAGCAACCGAAAAACACAAACACGCACGCATACACACTCGAAATTAACCCTTAGCTGGGACTTGGACTGAGATTCTAATTCGGATTCTGATTGGGGTTGCCGCCGAGTTTGAGGTAAACAAAGTTTGTTATTGCCGTTTTGTTGTTGCTGTACCAGTTGGAGTTGCCCTGTTATTTAAACAATTTAAGATTTTTATTCATCAGTCACAATGCATCTCTCAACGCTTCACTGGCCACCGGCATCGGATAGCAGAGGAAAAAACAATACAAAAAAATAGATGTAGAACCGCGCCGGAAAAATCTTCGGCAGCAGCAGCATCCACAGGCTGTAGCAGCTAAGCTAGTATGTTTCGGTTTTGGTCACTCACAGCGCACAGCAACAAAAATATGCACAAAAAATGGTAAATAAAACGCGATTTTAAGTAGTTTGATTAATTTGGGTCTGCTCAATTAATTGATTCTTGTTTTTTGATTAAAACGCAAATATTGCCGAAATTTACCGCACCAGAAACTCGCCCACAACTAAACGGGAAAATACCAAATTTTCAACTGACCGTATTGTGTGACTCCAAAAATACCGCTGAAATGTTCTGACCAGTTGCAAGGGGGTGTTGAAAAAATACTGAAACTTAAACGAAAGTTAAGATATTACTGCCAACTCAGAATTATGATCTCAACATTATTTTAATTCTTTTGAGAGTGCAGGGCATTAATTTTTGATTTAACTATGGACTTATTATCTTATTAATTCGTAAAATATAAACATTTTTACCATACTAAAAAACTGGTTCTTGCTGTACAAAAAAAATACCAAAAATAAAGACTCCCCACATTCTGGCTATCGATAAATATTCTAGTTGGAATTGAAGTAAACAAAAGAGAAGAAAAATGTCTCGGGGCGGAGAACTGGTCTTTAAAACTAAGAAAACCTCCGAGAAGATTTCCGAAAACATACACATTTTCGCCAACGATCCATCGCTGGCGTTTTTCCGTGTCCAGGAGCATGTACGCAAGGTGTCCCCGGCGATATTTGAGAAGCGCGATGAGGTTTTCCAGCTGCAAAACAATCTCCAGGGACACTGCTACGATATGGAATACGGAATTCAGTAAGTGTTAGCTCATGAATAGCTATTCTAAATGCTAAATACTAATAGACTGTCTCATCCCCAAGAGCCCTGCGCACCATTGAAAAGTCTGAGAGTATATTCGACAACATACAGGAAATGATAAAGGCATCGATTTTCCTGAAGCAACAGCTGAAGTACGAGGAGAATCGAAAGAAAATCAAAAAGGAGAGCACCAAGTCTTCGGTTTACAAGCGATTCTCCGCACATCTCGCCTTGGATTTGCCAGAATTACCCGATTTTGGAGGTGTTATGCGGGAAACTAGCCAGCGGATGGAGAACATGATTGGCCCTGCTGCGGGAACAGCTCGAACAGAGGCCACCACTGCTCAAGTCACTCAGTCCAACAATCCGGGAGAGCTTCAAAGATCCTACACGACACTGCACTAATTAGAATCTTAAAATTGTTTTATGTACATATACTCTTACCTATAGCTATGTTTTTATGTTTATATAAAAGGAATAAGGAAGATTACATTTAAGTGATTTTTTTCTTGGAATCGAAAGCGATACTTTCAAATAGTATTTATATATTCGCCAAATATTCCCAGAAATTAGTATACATAAAACCACTAAATGCATTCTATTGAATATATTTCAAAAGATAGTTTCCATATTTCCTTTCCTATTTTACAAGGAATTATAATACATTTATTTTAGCATTTCATTTAAATGTAATGAAAGAAAACAATAAGTCAAGAAACCAGGATTTTAGTGTCATTTAAAGACTTACCTACTGTACCCTATACAAAATATAGCAAACCTTTTTTAAAATTCCAACATTTTATTGCAAATTTTCTTTATTCGATTGCTTAAAAAACTATCGCATCCGCCAAACTATCGATAGACGCCAGCTGACACTTGACGTGAACAACGACAACAACGTTTAATTATCTAATTTAACGAGGAGGAAGCGACCGCCGGTGAAAATGAACCGAATTTGCCAGAGTCTGTTGCGTCAAAGCTACGTGCGCTCCGCTGTTGGAGTGGCACAATCACAGTTGTCCGGAGTAGTAGGTGCCTCCAACACCGGCGCCACACCGATCATCCTCAGCCGCTTCTATGCTGCGGATGCGACGTCGGACAATGCCGCTGCCGCTGTGGACAAGGCGACGCTGGACAAGCTGGTGCGCACCAATAAGGTGGTCATCTTCATGAAGGGCAACCCACAGGCGCCGCGCTGCGGCTTCAGCAATGCGGTTGTGCAAATCCTGCGGATGCACGGCGTTCAGTACGATGCCCACGACGTCCTCCAGAACGAGTCACTGCGACAGGGTGAGTGTTGCTGCTGGTTATTATCCATTATTATTATTATATTCCATTCGGTTGCAGGCGTAAAGGACTACACCGACTGGCCGACCATTCCACAGATCTTCATCGATGGCGAGTTTGTCGGCGGCTGTGACATCCTGCTGCAGATGCACCAGAGCGGCGACCTGATCGAGGAGCTCAAGAAGGTTGGCATCGTCTCCGAGCTGCTGAAGGCGGAACAGTCCAAGCCGGAGCAGGCCAAGTAGTGTCCCGTGCAGAGCACCCAAAGATCACAAACTATTACAACTTGAATGTTAGCCCCGCAACGTTTTTATTATTAAATGTTTAACTCATAATGGATACGCTATAAAGAGAGAGTTTGGGTTTCATTATTACTGACTTGAACCTGGACGCTCCACGTCGATTCGCTGCAGGATGTTTAGGATTTGGCAGCGTGCCTGTAGAGGATCGCTCGCCTCCAGGAGCTCAAGGCACTCGCTCTGATACTGGGGATTGGTCATATTCACCAGAATCTCCATCAGACTGTCGGCTATGGAGTGGCGCATCGTCTCATCTGAGGGCATGGGCGCCTGAGACTGTCCTTGCGTGGAATGCAGGTGCTCTTCCTGATCTTGATTTATATCTTCCTTAGCTTCAGTTAACTGATCCTGCTCCTGTTTCTCCAATTGGTCAGCTTCCAGATCCTCAACGTCTCTTGGAAGCTCATGATTTTGAACTGTACGTAATATCTGATGCTTAGGATGTCGGCTCTGTACGTCCTGAACTTGTCTGGCGATCTCCTGTTCCTGAATTTTATTATAATGATCCTGAAACATCATCATGCTGCTCAGGAACCTTGAAATCCATAGACATTTCGAAAATAAACTTGTTTCGTGCTTGGTTTTAAATAAATTATTGATCTCTGCATTCAAGAAACTTAAATATTTATAAAGATATCCGATTTATAAAAATTATAACTGCCAATAATAACAATTTGTGCCTATCGAATATCGAAAATGATCAGCTGTCGGATAAATTTAACCCTTCTATGGTCGTACGTATTTTTATAACCTTGCAGAAGTTTGCAACGCGGTGGAGGGGGCATCTCCGACCTCATAAAGTATATATATATTCTTGATCAGCATCACCAGCCGAATCGATCTAGCCATGTCCGTCTGTCTCTCTAAGTCTCTCAGTTTTTGAGCTATCGGGTTGAAACTTTCAGAATAATCTTATGGGTACCGGGTATATAGCTTAGGGGGCCTACGGAGAAATGATACACGTCCGCCATTTTGTTTTTGATACAAAAAAACATAAAACCATTTCTAGTAAATGTCTTACTTTATAATACATAATTTTAAATTATTAGTTAAATTCGCTAGCTTCTTTTCTGGTAATATATAAAGAAGATAGAAAATATTTCGTTCAAAAAATTCCAATCAGAGTGGGCCATGGCCATTGAAATGTCAAATCGAAACTTAATTTGTAAACCGAGCTATGCCTTGTACCTCAGTATAGCTCTGAACTCCCCAGTGAACACATCTAATTTTTTACGATCAAAATTATGTTCTTTACTTTTTTTTGCTTATACTTTTTCCAAGTATACTTTTTCCAAGTTGCGTTCCGTCTTTCCATTTATTTCCAAATAAAGGCTAGGCAATGTTTTCCAATTTGCGCGGTAAGTTGAAGGCTTTAAATATTTTAAAGTGGTTTTAAATAAATTTAAATCTAAGGAAACAAAACATCGCTGCTGAGGACCTCTCGGGGATTTGCTCCTGACAGCAGGGAACATGTCTCTCAGGAGAGTAATAAAGGAGTGCGTGAAATGGGAATTCCTCAGGCTCACAGCTTCTCGGGTACCGGAACTGGCTGTGGCCAAGGTCTCGCACTTCGCCGGAGCAAATGCCAGATGTGACAGCACCCAAGGAGAGGCTGAACCGGAGACTGATTCAGAGGACTCACCCAGGCCACGCTCCTTCACAACAGCGGCCTCAAAGCAGGAACTACTGCGATCGCAGTATATCTCGGGATATGTAAGTCAAATGAAAGGCATTTTCACTGAAAATGTATATCAAAAAGATCCTAATTTTACTGGAATATTTCAATCTCTTTAGCTGTAGATGCATGTGTGCGCGCATGCAGCTCGACGGAGCTTAGGCCCCAGTCAAGTAAGTATAATATATGTATAATGTTAACAACATATTTATCATTGCTGGCATATTTTTCCCCCTACTCAGAGAATTCCGAGAAGAGCTAAAGGCTGCAGACGCCGAGCGTTCTGATACAGAGCAAGGTTAAGGACCTCCTGCTTGGAAGCCGCTTCACAGCTCAGCTTCAGCTTGGAGCGCCCTCCTACGCGGACCTGCCTGCTGTGAGCTTCATTAATACCGAAAGAAGTAAGCCCAGTCTCCGAGCGGATAATATCAATACCGCTTGTAGAGCTCCGGTCTGTTGTGGATGAGCTTGGTCTGGGAGAGTCCTCTGGATCAGCCTTCCGGTCTAGCTTCTCTTCGAGTTCTGTCGAATTTGGCTGTCCCTCCGGCGAAATGTGAGACTCTTGCATACGGCCTGTTCCGGAACTTGAGAAGCTGTCAGCCTGGGGAAGCCCCATTTCCCTCTCCCCATTTTTACTCACCTGAGAAATATGTTCCCTGGGGTGAGGGACTGATCCCCAAGGGCTCCACAGAAGCGATGTTTTGTCACCCCGCACGTGGAAAGACATTGCCTAGCCTTAATTTGGAAATAATTGGAAAGACGGGCCGCGACTTGGAAAATGTATACTTAAAGCAAAGCAAATAAAAAAAAGAAATTTTGATTGAAAACTCTAGAATTATTGGTTACAGTAAGGAATGAGATATTCTTACTGGGGAGTCTAACAAATAACATTAAATAAAACAAATATTTAAGTCTGAAATAGGCTAGATTTAACCACAAATTTCAGACTGACAGCACTGATGCATATTGCTTACTCACTGTGCATGCAGTGAGTGTGCCGGCAGAGGCCGGACAGAGAAATTTGCTGACCGGCTGATCTAAAGACTTGAATTAATTATGCACCCGTGCAAGGTTAACAAGTAAGAAAGCTACAGTCGACTGTGCTCGACTGTGAGATACCCGGTACCTAAACGTTTGCGCTTCACACTAAAAGGCAATTTAAAATTGTACATACATTATCATACTCTACTTCGATACTTCTTAAAATAAGTCGCCTCTCGAATTAGCTCCCGACCTAAACAATTTAATGTCATACTTAAATATAAATGATACATTTTATAGAAACACATAAAAATCCGCTCGATCGGCGTCAAAAAATGAATTATGTAATTTCTTGCTATATTCTTCTGCAGTTTGCGCCATTATATCGCACGGCCAAAGCTCGAATGCGCCACCTGTCGGCTACAGCTTGCAACAGCAGTGCCTTAGGGCGGTGTGTTAAAATTCTAACCTTATTGCTAATATCTCCCATGTTTATCATCCGATTTTACTGAAATTTTCAGGAAACGTCCGCTCTATTTTATTCATTTATTGCATCTATTAACTTTATCCCGAAAATAACGAGTATAGCTTATTTTACGTTTTTTATGATTTTTGAGGGCGCAAGTGGGCGTGGCCACATTTTAAAACAAACTTGATCTGCGTGCAACAGATTCCAATATTGTCACCAAATTTGGTAACTCTAGCTCTTATAGTCTCTGAAATCTGTTGTTTCACACGGACGGACAGAGGTGGGCACTAACCCATAAAAAACTCGAGTCGTTGATTCACAATTTTGATTTATTTTAAATATACATATCGATATATTTCTCATATATATTTATAGTTACATACAATATAATACATATTTAATTAGTTGGAGTTTTTCTTACGCTTCGGATCGGTTCGTTTCGTTTTGATTTTGATTTTTACTTTGTTTCTGTTGAATTGCTTGTCGATTTTAGTTTATTTTAGGCCGATGTGTGTGTGTTTAGTGCAAAATAGTAGTGGTAAGTAAGTAGTAAAACGAAATAAAAAAAAACTTATGCTCTAACTTGCTTATTAGTTAACAATAATAATCAAAAAGTGTTAAAAGCGATATGCCATGTGTGTGTGAAAAGGTTGTGTCTGCCCCTCAGCATTTTTTTTCTGTTTTTGTTTTTGTGTTTAATACTTCTAAAGTTCAGAGTGGAACGAGTGGAACGGGTGTGGGTGTGTGCGGGGATCACACAATGGAGGACTTGTCCAGAAAGGAGGTGGTGTCCAGCAGCAGCTCGCTGCTGCTGTTAAGGATGTCGTACAGCTGATGTGGCGCATCGCCGGCGATGGGATTGCCGAAGGGGAAGAACGAGGACAGAGTCGATATCTGCAGGTTCCCGCTCACCGAATTGAGGCCGTTGGTGGGCGTCGTGCCCGCCTTTGTCGTCGTTGTCTTGCGTCGCCGCTCCACCCCATCCACGTACTCCGCCTCGTCCTCCTTGTCCACCTTCTCCCCGTCCCGCTGCAGGCTGCTGGGTCGCGGCTCTCCGCTGGCCTCGTAGTACGCATCCGGCAGATCCTCGTAGCTCTGGAACTCCAGGCAACGCTGCACCTTGGCTATGTTGCTCAGCAGCAGGCGATGGAAGAGGTCTACCTGCGGCTGGCCGCCGCCGCGTATGTCCAGGACGGGCAGCCAGCGGTAGTAGCACTGATCCCACACGGACAGGTCGAAGATGCGGTGCGCGGGCTGCAGGAAGCGATCCTGCGGCACCGAGGAGGCCGTGGCAAATAGCTGCGGATTGATGGTGTTCCTAGAGGGCGTGGCTCCAGCTCCGGCTCCGGCTCCAGCTCCAGCTCTATTGCCCGCCACAGCCAGAGATCTGCGATGGGCCACTGCCGATGCTGCGGATGACTGGGCGCCCGGGTCGCCCTTCTGGCGCTGGTACAACGGATTGCTGAAGAACATCTTGTCCTTGTCCGAGAACTGTTCGCCCCAATCCCACACCGGGCGGAGGACGAGCTGGGTGTCCTGCACCGCCTTGCGGCGCTGGGCCTGCGTGTCGAACTGGAAGGTGTCGAAGATGGGCATGAAGCAGGCGTCCCACAGCGTGGTCAAGTACGTCTGCGAGAACTCGAACTCGTCGGGGAACTGCTGCAGCAGCTGCCACACGCAGTCGAGGAAGAGCAGGAAGACCGGGCTCTGTTCGCTCTCCAGCAGCTCGCTTCCGCTGCCGCTGCCGCTGCCGCCGCCGCCGGAGCCGGAGCTCTGCGCTGGATAAACGTGTCCCAGACGTCGCTGAAAGGGATGCTCGAGGGCCACCCACTCCTTCTGCACCAGCGACTGGAAGCCATCGATCGTCCGGAAGTGGGGATCGAGCAGCAGTTGCGTCAGACTGCTGATGGCACAGCACAGATCCCGGCCATTGGACTCCTGGAGCACACAGGTCACCCCCGAGCGCAGGGTGGCGGCCGCCTCGCTGGCATACCGCAGGCACAGTGACACATAGAACAGCCAGTTGGTCTTCTCGAGCAAACCCAGGTACTTGTCGTCCTGCAGCATGAACTTCTCCGGCGTTTCGGGGGTGCACAAACGCCTCAGCTTCTGGTAGGCCCTCCTTACGTCCTGGATGCTCGGCAGGCGGTCCGTTAGCTGCAGCAGCTTGAGCTGTCGCCGCTCATCACACTTGCGCACCAGCTCTAGCATCACATTCTCCAGCTTCGTGTCCTGCTGCGCCGCCGGCTGCAGCTCGGCCAGCCGCACCAGCGAGGCAGCGCTGGCCCCATAGCTGTACACCCAAAAGGCAGCCCTGGAGTCACAAAAGGCACGCGACAAGTCCAGGAACCGGTCCACGCTGCAGCTCTTGGGGATGACAAAGTGCGGCGGCACCGTGTACTTGCCCGCATGCAGTGGGTTCTGCAGCAGCTGAACGCTGGCGCTGCTCACCACCTGCCACTCGCTGGCCCCGCACCGTATCAGCTCGCGGGCCCAGTCGTTCTTGGTGGCGTACATGCTCGTCCCGGAGGCGCCCAGCGTCGAGTAATAGGGCTCGCGATGGGCGTACGCGAAACTCAGGTCGTGCCGCATCGGATAGGCGAAGCGGACGAGGGCGGAGGCTATCAGCTTGCCATGATCGCTGGCCCCACTCAACTTCGAGTCCTGCTGCTGGAAGGCGAACTTTAGCAGGCGAAAGTTCTTGCACACCACATGCAGGGCGGCAATCCGGCCGCTGATGGTCTGCTGCTTGAAGGGCTCCAGCTTCTTGCGCCGACTGACGACGTGGCTCGTCATGCGCGCCGCCTGCAGCGCACTCGCGGCCCGCCCCAGCTCCGCGATCGTGAAGATCTGATCGATGTTGTTCAGCGTGATCTCATTGCGGCCGAGATAGGCGTTCTCCTGGTACAGATCGCACAGTGGCGCCGCCGCAGCTCCTGCGGGATTACGATTGGCGTGTAGCGGCACAAAGGCCAGCTTGAAGTTGGTCACACTCAGCAGGCCAAAGATGGCCTCCTTGTGCGAGTTACCATCACCGCCGGCGGCAGCGCTGCCGGCAGACGAGTTCCCGTTACTGTTGTTGCTGCTGCCGCCGCCGCTGCTGCCGTTGTCCATGGGATCGATGGGCGAGTACATGTAGGCCGGCGCCGAGGCCACTATCTGCTCGCCCTGCAGGAGGCGCGGCCGGGCCAAATGAACGTCGCGCAGATCGCTGGGCAGGCACCATTCGTTGGTGTCCGCGGTGGCGCGCATGTCGCCCGGCAGCGGTGCCACATAGCTGGTGAAGGTGTTGCGCTTGTGGTGGTCATTTCCGGCTCCCCCGGCCCCACTGCCGGCGCCGCCCGTCGCCATGCTCATGCGATGCCTATTCTCGCGACCGCTGCTGTACGTCGCTGGAATATTCAATTATTCGTTACTTCCTGTCTCTGCTTCTGCCGCTATGTAGTACCGTTATGTGGTGCCGTCGCCGTCTGTCAAAACAAATACAAAAAAAAACAAAGACCGAGAGAGGTGGAATGGTTAAAATCGCACAAAGGAGCCCACAGCATAAATCACAGGGTATGTGATGTGGGGCTGGGAATCGTAATGGTTAATGGAATCAAAAACCAAATTAGAATTATCGTTGCGTTGCAAATGATAAGTTTATCAGTGGAACTCACCGTTCGGATTACCTTCGCCCGTGTGCGTGTGTGCGGGCGGACGGGCGGGTGTGTGTGTGTGTGTGTGTGTGTGCGAGCGAATGATCGCTGTTGCTACTGCTGCTGGCTGGTCTTGTTTTCGTTATTGCTGCTGGCTGGGGGTGCGCTATGTGGCGGTCACTTGGCTATATATGCTCGATGGCTCACCATCCAACTGCATCATCTGGCTGCGCACACTGTCGCTTAGTCGTAATGGGCATTTATTTATTTATTTTCGGTTGCCTTTACAGTTCATACGCCACTAACACGCACGCACACACACACGCACGCATGACAGTGCACTCGGCAGTGTGCCCGTTTGCCGATTGTCTGTGAATATTTCCAGTTGGTATTTTTATATCATTTTCGTGATCAATACCGTGATTGCTTACAAATACTGCTACTCAATTGGACATTTTACCTCTTGTAATGGTATATATACCTTTTAAGCCTAGTACTCAGATCGACGAAAAGTGTTTAAAATCAGTAAGTCAAAACGAGATGTCAATAGTCGACCTTTCGCTCTCTCTCAATCCTTAGAAACACTTTTCGTCGATCTGAGTACTAGGCTTTAAAAAGAAGGAACCAAAAAAAAACAAATAAAATAAACTGAAACAAAATAAAATACAAAAGTTGTTGTTGAATTTAGTTTGTATAGGAATTAGTTTAGCCAAATTATTGCATTGTGGTATTAAATCACCCATCCACACAGATCTGGCCACACTAATCGCATCCACGAGACGAGGCGAGACGCCAGCGATCCAGTCCAAGTAGGCTGTCCGTATTCCAGTTCGTTTGCCGCATGTGCTGGCAGCGTCAAAGCAGACACCTTTTCAGGCAATTGCTCGCAGCGACGAGAGTTAAATTCCCAACGAATCATCGCCGAAGCGTCTGCATTACCGAATTATACAGCGTTCGCACAATCAGCGGCTGCAAGATGACGACGGATCAAGTCACCTATTTGGACATACCCGACAAGTCGGAGACGGACAAGAAGGTCTACAAGTAAGTCTAAGTGAACACAATGGAACCAGGTTAATGGCCAATTGTCTCCCTCTCCTCTCTCTCATATAGGACCCTGCTTCTGGGCAACGGCCTGCACGCACTGATAATCTCCGATCCCAGTCCCATGCCGCACGACGGCTTCACCAGCTCCTCTGACTCCTCGGCGGAGGAGAAGTCCGCCGAGGGTGAGCTCGATGGCGAGGAATCCAGCTCCAGCTCCGTCGCCACTAGCAGCGACTCGAGCTCCACCTCCAGTTCGGACAGTGCCGGCACCTCAGAGTCGAGCAGCGAGGAGG
Organism: Drosophila tani; assembly: GCA_008042535.1. Taxonomy (NCBI): domain Eukaryota; kingdom Metazoa; phylum Arthropoda; class Insecta; order Diptera; family Drosophilidae; genus Drosophila; species Drosophila tani. Next base: position 36,916 of record VNJO01002965.1, on the reverse strand, counting down.
GAGACGAGAAGCTGGCCGCCTGCGCCCTGATGATCGACTACGGCTCGTTTGCGGAGCCCAGCAAGTACCAGGGACTGGCCCACTTCCTCGAGCACATGATCTTCATGGGCTCGGAGAAGTACCCGGAGGAGAACATCTTCGATGCGCACATCAAGAAGTGCGGTGGCTTCAGCAACGCCAGCACCGACTGCGAGGACACTGTCTTCTACTTCGAGGTGGCCGAGAAGCATCTGGACTCGAGTTTGGACTACTTTACGGCCCTGATGAAGGCGCCGCTGATGAAGCAGGAGGCCATGCAGCGCGAACGCAGCGCTGTGGACTCGGAGTTCCAGCAGATCCTGCAGGATGACGAGACGAGGCGTGATCAATTGCTGGCTAGTTTGGCCACCAAGGGCTTCCCCCATGGCACCTTTGCCTGGGGCAACATGAAGTCGCTAAAGGAGAATGTGGACGATGGGGAGCTGCATCAGGTGCTGCACGAGGTACGGCGGCAGCACTACGGCGCCAATCGGATGTACGTTTGCATGCAGGCCCGCCTGCCCATCGAGGAGTTGGAGTCGCTGGTGGTGCGCCACTTTGCCGAGATACCGCACAACGAGGTGCAGGCCCCGGATCTGAGCAAGTTCGACTATCGGAAGGCCTTCCGTTCGGAGTTCCATGAGCAGGTGTACTTCGTCAAGCCGGTGGAGAACGAGTGCAAGCTGGAGCTGACGTGGGTGCTGCCGCAGGTGCAGCAGTACTATCGCAGCAAGCCGGATCAGTTCTTGTCCTATCTGCTGGGCTACGAGGGACGGGGCAGCCTGTGCTCGTACCTAAGGCGCCGCTTGTGGGCCCTCCACCTGATTGCCGGCATCGATGAGAATGGCTTTGACAAGAACTCAATGTTTGCCTTGTTCAACGTTTGTATTTACCTGACGGAGGATGGGTTCCGGCACCTGGATGAGGTTTTGGCCGCCACCTTTGCCTACATAAAGCTCTTTGCCGATTGTGGTTCCATGAAGGAGGTTTTTGAGGAGCAGCAGCGCATCGAGGAGACGGGCTTTCGGTTCCAGCCGCAGCGTCCGGCCTTTGACAATGTGCAGGACCTCGTGTTCAACACCAAGTACTTTCCGCCCAAGGATATACTGACGGGCAGGGAGCTCTACTACGAGTACAACGAGCAGCACCTTAATGAGCTGATTGGGCACCTCAACGAGTTCAATTTCAACCTGATGATCACCTCCCGCGACAAGTACGAGGGCGTGTCCGCCTACGACCAGAAGGAGGTGTGGTTCGGCACGGAATACGCCACCCTGCCCATGCCGCAGAAATGGCGCCAGCTCTGGGACGAGTCGAAGCCGCTGCCGGATCTCTTTCTGCCCGAACCGAATCGCTATATCACGGACGACTTTACGCTCTTTTGGAGCGCAGCGGGCAAGCCGGAGCTGCCCGCGGCACCCAAGAGGCTGCTCAAGACGGACACCAGCGAGCTGTGGTTCCGGCAGGACGACAAGTTCGAGCTGCCCGAGGCCCACATGGCCTTCTACTTCATCTCGCCGCTGCAGCGCCAAAGTGCCAAGAAGTGAGTCGGTCTTTGAGTGTCCTTTTTAGCCTATCCCTATCCCTATTCCCACTTTCTCTCGCAGCGATGTCCTGTGCACCCTCTACACGGAGCTGGTCAAGTTCCATGTGTGCGAGGAACTATATCCCGCCCTCATTGCCGGACTCAACTACAACTTCTACGTCGTCGAGAAGGGGCTGGTGCTGAAGATTAACGGCTACAATGAGAAGCTCCACTTGATCGTGGAGGCCATTGCCGAGGGCATGCTCCAAGTGGCCGACACCCTCGACGACAAGATGCTGGAAGCCTTCCGGACCAACCAGCGAAAGATCTACTTCAACACGCTGATCAAGCCAAAGCACCTCAACAGGTGAGATCAGAGAACAGAGGGTGGCTCTCTCTCTCTCTCTCTTTTTCAGTGTTTCCACCTAAAAAAAAGGCCTGTTCCACTGCAACATTCTCGAGGATGGTCCATTCACCCCAAAAGTTCCTATACATACTAAAAAAAATACCAAAAATATCGATTCTTAAGCGATATTTTGCAAGTTCCTGCCCTAAGCCTTCCTTCCCTTCCCTTCCCTAATTTCTTATTGTTTTTGAAATTATGAATATTTTTGACAAAAAGATGCATGAAGAATTGCACCAAAGCAACATTTCGTGGTCGCCACTGCATAATGCGATGCTCCTTAAGCTGTTGTAGGAAAATATTTCTGATTGCAGTCGCGCCATAAAAACACCCGATTTTTCTTTGATATACAAGATTTCAAAGCACCATCGATAGCTTCGAGTTTTTTTTTGCAAACTATCAGGATAGTACCGACCTATTTAATTTTGTAAAAAAAAGGGCTGTTCATCTAATAAAATACTCAAAAAAGTTGAGAGTATCCCTTAGATAAAGATTTTTAGATTAAAGATTTAATATAGTAATATTTTGAAAATTAATATAAATGGTTTTTGGTATTTTATAATAGTAAAATTCTTCAGTTTTGGTATCTTGTGATTTATATTTTCATTTTCTAATTAGAATTGGTTTGGTTTCATGCTAACAAATATAATAATGTATGGGGACGATACTATTGCGATTGTTTTCAAACTACCGATGGTGCAAGCTGAATACAAACCATCGATTCTATCGATAGAGCCACCGGTAGCTTGACACCTGGACGTCGTCCCAATTCAAATGTAAACAAAGCCGGATCAGCTGTTCGTCCCATTCACATGTCCTCCAAGAATGTAGATGGAGCAGTGGAACCACCTACATTAGAGCTGGCAAAAAATCGTTGTTTTGCACTATCGATTTTTTGCACTATCGATTTTTTCGATGTTTTACTAGTGAAACATCGATACTATCCTAAGCCATACAATATCTGCTTATAAAAATTATAGTATTATAGTAGTTGAAGCCTTGAGTGATGTCATTTTCTCACTTAAAACGATTCCGGCTTTAAGGGACTAATTTTCATTTATGATCCAACCAAATATTTCCCTTCCAATACTCGAGAGAGTATCGTCATGATCATTTCAAAGGCTTAAAATGGAGTCTAATCGGCCAGTTATATATTTTTTAGCAATATTTCTTTTTTTAAGTGGCATCGCCTGAATACTCTAAACATCGATAGTGCGAAAAACAATCGATGGTTTTAAAAAAAAGTTTAAAAAGTCGATACTATCGATAGTGATTTGATGTTTTGCCAGCACTAACCTACATACAATTTTCAACAATATGTTGCAGTGGAACAGGGCTTAAAGAGACTAGTTTGCATATAAACGGTTTTTGGTGTAACAAAAACATCGATAGTCGCAATAAAACGCCGATGTTTTCAAATATCCTAAAAACATCGATGAATCGATGAATCGGTGTTTTTCCGCCTCTACCAAAAATGTAGATGTTGCAGTGGAACCACCTACATTCTTTTTTCAAAAATATGTTGCAGTGGAACAGGGCTTAAAGAGACTAGTTTGAATATAAACGGTTTTTGGTGTAACAAAAACATCGATAGTCGCGATAAAACATCGATATTGTCAAAAATCTTTAAAACATCGATGAATCGAAGAATCGATGTTGTTCCACCTCTACCAAAAATGTAGATGTTGCAGTGGAATCACGTACATTCCATTTTTGAAAATATGTTGCAGTGGAACAGGGCTATAAGACTCACATGTGTTCTTGATTCGCTCTTCTCTTCTCCAGGGACGTTCGCCTCTGTGTGCTGGAACAGATCCGCTGGCTGATGATCGACAAGTACAAGTGCCTCAACGAGATCACGCTGGAGGATCTGCGTGACTTTTCCCGCCAGTTCACCAAGGAGCTGTACATCCCGGCCCTCATCCAGGGCAACTACACGGAGGAGTCGGCCCACAACGTGCTCAACTCGGTGCTGAGTCGCCTCAACTGCCAGGCCATCCGTGAGCGCCAATTCGTGGAGGACAGGACAGTGCAACTGCCGCTGGGCACCAATGTCATACGCTGCCACGCCCTCAACGAGCAGGACACGAACACGGTGATCACGAACTTCTATCAGATCGGACCCAATACGGTGCGCGTGGAGAGCATCCTCGATCTGATGATGATGTTCGTGGACGAGCCCCTGTTCGATCAGCTGCGGACCAAGGAGCAGCTGGGCTACCATGTGGGGGCCCAGGTGCGGATCAACTACGGCATTGCCGGCTACACCATCATGGTCAACTCGCAGGAGACAAAGACAACGGCCCACTACGCCGAGGGTCGCATCGAGGCGTTCCGCGCGAAAATGCTGCAGATTCTGCGCCAGATGCCGCAGGACGAATACGATCACACCCGGGACTCGCTGATCAAGCTGAAGCTCGTGGCGGACATGTCCCTGTCCCCGGAGGTGGCACGCAACTGGGACGAAATCATCAACGAGGACTACCTCTTCGATCGCCGGCGGCGCCAGGTGGAGGTGTTGCGCTCGCTGCGCAAATCGGAGATCATTGACTTTCTGCTCGAGGCGGATGCCAACAATCTGCGGAAGCTGTCCGTTCAGGTGATCGGGCATCGTCCGGCGGACATGCCAGAGCCGCTGCCGGGCTCCCACCTGGCTTGCAATAATCAAGATAAGGCTTGTGAAACCAATGAAAAGGACCAGGATGAGGCTGGAGACCAGGCCGAAGAAATGGACGAGGACGGGGACGGAGACGACGATGTCGAGGAGGAGGAGGAGGAGGAGGAGGAGGAAGACGAGGAGGCTCTGTTTGCTGCGTTGCAGAACAAGCTGAACATTGTTTTCCTGCCCAACGTTGTCGATCAGCCGGATGCGATTCTAGACCTCAATGAGTTCAAGAAGAGCCTGAAGGTATATCCCAAGCTCCTGGCGCAGGAGGAGGACGATCAGGCGCGTGCCGCTCGCATCGAGGATGCCCTGGGCACCGCGTGAGGTGCTGCATCCAATATCCATCACTACCCCACCACGAACCGTTCAATTAGCCAAAGCTAGAAGATTATTTCCACGAAACGCCAGCTCTGATTCGCTGACCAAGTCGGCGCACTTTCTCTTGCTCTCATCTACTAGTTTGTCATAATTATCGAAATTTTTGTGCACACAAGACACGCGGGCGGACACAGCTGACCATCACTGACAACTGACAAGTGACAAGTGAAGAATGCATTTTTCTCTGCAATCGGAGTACCAAACACCACATGTATGTATCTGTCCTTCGTACTGATTTACTACACGAATAAAAATCAAAATTGAAAGTATTTCGCTTTGTCTTTTCGACGGGGGGAACTTCAAGCGAAGATTTGTATACTCATTTGGTATGTGTGGTCCTTTGAGCCGGATCAATCGAACTAGAAGGTGCAGATTAGAGCTGAGAAAAAATCGATTTCAACATAGATACTATCGATCCTTTAGTTTTTAAAAGAATGAATGTATCGTCAGACACTTTCAAGATAAATTCTACCACGGAAAACCCGCTCTGTTGGGCTTTTTTCCATTGCGCTCTTGCTTTAAGGGTGAGGGCACTTTTCGCTTGCTTTTCCCATTGTACATTTGTTTTTGTGCCCTACCTCTCTTTCGCTTTCTGATCCACGCATTGCCTGCAATGAACAAGCAATAGCGAACGATAGAGTTTCCTTTTGGGCTGCAGTCTCTGCCAGAGAGCTTTGCATATTTTTTTTCGAAAATACGAGATCGGTCATATTTGTAATAATTATCCTCTGTACTGATTTACTATACGAATAAAAATCAGAATTGAAAGTATTTCGCTTTGTCTTTTCAAGCAAAGATTTGTATTATCATTTGATGTGTGGTCCTTCGAGCCGGATCGATGTTTGTGGCGTAGGTTCATCACTCCGATATGTTGCATAGTTTTTTGTGAAACGGTCCATAAGAAAGCAAAAAATGCAAAAATTATAAGTGGATAAAAGGTTCGAATTCGAACTCAAAATTTTTACAGCATATTCTACAAATAATAAACTATTTTTTAAAGAAAACAAAGTTGTTGGTCTAAAATTATGTCCCCCTTTTTCGCTCTCTACAAGTCGCTTGATTTTCCATATGTTTTTGTGCCCTACCTCTCTTTCGCTTTCTGATTCACGCTTTGCCTGCAATGTACTAGCAATAGCGAGCTAGAGAAATGGCTGCAGTCTATCTGAGAGAGCCTAGCACATGTTCTCTGGCATATTTGTAATAATTTCCGTCTGTAAAGTGAAAGTAAAAGTAAAAGTAAAAGACTTGCGATGCAACTTTGACAGTGTGGGGATTCTCCTCTCCTCTCAGCGTCTCTCTCTCGTTTTATTCATATTTACAATAACAATGCGTTCTTTTGTTTTTGTTTTTTTGTATATAAACATTAAAGTTACATATAAAGAATGTTTCTCGTTTTGTATGATTGGTTTTTTGTAATTTGTATGCTTTTATACTTGTGCCCAATTGTCTTACAAGTGAAGGTCCTCCGAAAGGACTTGATGCCGATATGGGGTCAGGGTCAGGGTCTCTATGGATCGGGATTGTTCGATTTGTCGTCTTTTTGATTTATTTCTCCGTTTGTTTGGCTTTCTTTTGCTTTGTTTGTTGAGGGTAATGCGTATTAACAATAAGTAACAATGGTTCAATGATGATGGCTGTTATCGCGTCGCCTTTGTTCTCAGTTAAACTTAATAATAGTATTTAGCTTAAGATAATAACAAAAAAAAAAAAGGAAAATATAATGAATAATAATAAATGGGATAGGAAAAGCTACTCCTATATAGGATTAAAGTTTGTCATAAAAAAAACATAGGAATTATGGGTGGAAATAACAATATTTGGTGATGGGTGGAGGGACGGGTAGGGTGCGGGTCTAGAAAAATAGAAAACTTTGCTAAGGGTTCCCGGAAAGTGAGGTATTCTTGGGTAAAAATCTCTCAGATACATATACCTAAAATATATATTAATTAACATAATATATATACATAGAAAAATACCCAAAAATACCTGTATTTATCTCTGTGGGAAAAAGACAGGGACTTATTAAGGGAATAGCCTGTGCGAGGAGCTATGTACATGGGTTTTTCTCTTTCGCGTTTCTAGATCCCAATTCAATTTCTTTCAATTTTTTAATGCCCGCTGAAAACAATTTCACAATTTCACTGCAAATTTTGTGTCGATTTGAGGTCGTCCTCGGCTCAGCTGCTCACAGCTTCTGCAGCTCGGTGAGGTCACGGTCGCTCGTGTGATAGCGGCTCTTGATGATCTTGGTGCGGGCTTCGTACTGCTCCTCCGGGTCCAGCAGTCCCTCCTCGTGCTTGCCATCCGTCGATGCATTGAGGCCCCCATTGCCGTGCATGAAAATGCGCGAGATGAGGGATGTGGTGGAGCGTTTGAAGGCTGTCCTTCCCGTCTTCTCGGGCAGATCGTCCAGGCCCCGATGCAGCGATAGATTGTCCAGCTCGTAGTCCGAACCGCGTGCCCGCTCGGCGGCCAGCTGGGCCTCGTACTCCGGCGTGCACAGCGTCTTGGCTGTGGGCTTGCGGTACATCTTGAGCAGCAGCGAGGAGCACACCACGCTCACCGAGCTGGCGGCCATGGCCACGGAGGCCATCCAGGGCAGCAGCGTGAAGCCGTAGGGGGCAAAGAGGCCGCTGGCCAGCGGTATGCCCAGCAGGTTGTACATGCTGGCGAAGAAGAAGTTGTAGCGGATGCGACGGACCGTGCAGCGCGAGAGGTCCAGGCAGGCCACCACATCGAGCAGATCGTTGCGCATGAGGACAATGTCCGAGGCTTCGGCGGCCACATCCGTGCCGGCTGCAATCGTAATCCCCACGTCCGCCTGCGCCAGCGCCGGGCTATCGTTGACACCGTCGCCGACCATGGCCACCCGGATGCCATTCTGCTGGATCCGCTGGATCTTGGCCACCTTGTGCGAGGGCAGCACCTCGGCGTAGACAGTGCGGATGCCAACCTAGGGGGAAAACGAAGAAATATAAATAGAAATATAATATATTATTTGGTATGTGGTCCTTCGAGCCGGATCAATCAGACTAGAAGTTGCAGATTAGAGCTGAGAAAAAATCGATTTCAAAATCGATACTATCGGTTCTTTAGTTTTTGAAAGAATAGATGTATCGTCAGACACATTCAAGTTAAACTCTACCACTACGAATAAAGCGAGATTAAAGAGTTGAGGACGATTAAAAAGGAAATCGGAAAAACATCTGTTTGGCTTAAATAATAAATAAATAATAAATATAAATAGAAATATAAATATAAGTGTAAATATAAATATAAATATAAGTGTAAGACGAGATTTGTATATTCATTTGGTATGTGGTCCTTCGAGCCGGATCAATCGGACTAGAAGGTGCAGATTAGGGCTAAGAAAAAATCGATTTCAACATCGATAATATCGATCCTTTAGTTTTTGACAGAATCAATGTGTCGTCAGACACTTTCAAGATAAATTCTACCACTACGAATAAAGCGAGATTAAAGAGTTGACGACGATTAAAAACGAAATCGGAAAAACCGCTCTGTTTGGCTTAAATAATAAATAAATAATAAATATAAATATAAATATATTTATATATAAAAACCCGTCTGTACTGATTTACTACACGAATAAAAATCAAAATTGAAAGTATTTTTCTTTGTCTTTTCGAGGGGGGAACTTCAAGCGAAGATTTGTATATTCATTTGGTATGTGGTCCTTCGAGCCGGATCAATCGAACTAGAAGGTGCAGATTAGAGCTGATAAAAAATACGATTTCAACATCGATACTATCGATTCTTTAGTTTTTAAAAGAATGGATGTATCGTCAGACACTTTCAAGTTTGACTTAAATATTAAATAAATAATAAATAAAAATATAAATATATTTATATATAAAAACCCACCTCTCGTGCAATGCTGGCCGCCGTGTTCTTGTTATCCCCCGTGAGCAGGACCACGTCGATGCCCATGCGCTTGAGCGTGTAGACGGCGAGGTGGGCCTCCGGCTTGACCATGTCGGAGACGGCGAACATGCACACCAGCTGCCCGCTGAGGGCGCACAGCACGGCGGTGTGTCCCTTGCGCTCCTCGTGCTCCATGCAGTCGCTAATCTCCAGCGGCACCTCAATGGCATTCCGCTGCATCCACTCCCGATTGCCAATGAGCACCTTGATCTCCGGCCCGTCAATGATTTGCGTGTGATCCTCCTGCGGGGGCTCCTGTTCCAGGTCGGAGAGCAGCTGCTGGTGCGTCAGCTCCATGGACTTGCTCCGCTCTTGCGCCAGCAAGTACTCGATGCTGGCCCCATTGTCCACCGGCACCGGTCGCTGCGGATTCGTGCGATGCAGGTTCTCATAGTTGATGATCCTCTCCGCGTTGCAGGCCTGCCGCAGGGTCTGCTCGTAGTTGGAGACGCTGACGCTGATGCCGCAGCCGGGCACTGCCTGGAAGTTGCTGCTCTTGCCGAAGCTACCGCCCTGGGGCACAGCGCCGCCCACATTGAGCATCTCCTTGGCAAAGTGAACGATGGCCGAGGCGATGGGGTGCTCGCTGTTCTGCTCCGCCGCTCCCACGATGGTCAGGGCTCGGGCCAGGCTGCACACTTGGGCTGTGACGAACAGGGTCACCTTGCTGGTCATGGGAGTGCCGTGGGTTATGGTCCCGGTCTTGTCAAAGACCACGGTCTTGACCTAAATTTAATTTAAATTTAATTTGGAAATGATTTCGGTCTCAGAGATCCCCCAACCCTTACCTTGTGGGCATTCTCCAGGGCCGTGGCACCTTTGACCAGCACCCCATTGATCGCGCCCGTTCCCGTGGCCACCATGACGGCGGTGGGCGTGGCCAGGCCAAGGGCACAGGGACAGGCAATGGCCAGCACACTGAGGGCACACTTGAAGGCATAGCTCACGATGATGGTGTTCTGGTCCATGTGCATCTTGTGCTCCATGGCCACGGGCACGAGTTCGGGATTGTAGAACCCAATGATGATCCAACCGATGAGCGTAATGCTCGACACGACGACCACGAAGGGCACGAAGTAGCCGGCAATGCGATCGGCCAGCTGCTGGATCGGGGCCTTGCTGGTCTGGGCCTCCTCCACCAGGCGCACGATCTGCGCGAGCGTCGTGTTCTCACCCGTGTGCGTGGCCTCCACCAGGAGCACCCCATTCTGATTGATCGAGCCGCCAATGACCACGGATCCCTTGCGCTTCGCCACCGGCATGGATTCGCCCGTTATCAGCGATTCATCGCAAGTGGAATGACCATAGAGGACCTTGCCGTCGACAGGGACCTTGGCACCGGGTATAACCTTCAGGATGTCGCCACGCTGCACATAATCCACGGATATAACCTTTTCGCTGATGATATCAAAGTCGGGCGAGATCTCCACCAGCAGGGCGTCGGCCGCCTTGAGGGAGAGCAGCTTGGACAGGGCCTCCGAGGTCTTGCCCTTGGCAATGTGCTCCAGCCAGCGGCCCAGGGAAATGAAGATCAGCAGCATGGGCGGCGTGTCGAAGAAGGTGAGCGGGGAGCTGTTCTGCTCCAGGAGGACCGCCGCTATCACCACCGCCACGGAGTACACGTACGAGATGGTGGTGACCATCGAGATCAGGACATCCATGTTGGTGGTGCCATGCTTGATGGCCCGATACGACTGCACGTAGAAGTGGAAGCCGCCAAAGAACTGCACGGGGGTGGAGAGCAGGAACATCACCAGGTTCTCCATCGAGAGGCCCGGCACGATGCAGCACATGTTCGCGTGGCCCTTGTCGCTCATCTCCAGCATGAAGTAGATCATGGCCACCATGCAGGGCCCGCCAAAGATGAGGGAGACGAGGAAGGCATTCCGCCACTTGCGGATCTCCTCCTTGTGCTCCAGATAGTTGTGGGCCATCTTGTCCCGCCCGGTCATCAGCTTGGCCTCGAACCCGAGTCCCTCAATGGCCTCGCAGATGCTCCGCGGACCCGTGTCCTCGGTGCTATACCGGAACTTTCCTGGAAAAAAAGCCGGGAGTAATTATGTGAATAAGTAACAAATATAAAAAATCCTTTTAGAATTTATTTAGTAAAATTAAAATATATTATATAATTTATTATTATAAATATAAGTTAGAACTTAAAACTCTAGCTTTTTCTGTATTCTTAAAGAGCCTTCTTATTAATATTCTGCAATGTACAAGCAAAGCAGCAACATTAAATAAATACTAAAATAATACATATATGTATAATAATAATAATCCTGTTAGAATTTATTTAGTGTAATAACTCAAGCTTATTCTGTATTTTTAAAGAGTCTTCTTATTAATCTTCTGCAATGTACAACCAAAGCAGCAACAATTGCTTATAAGTTCCGTTCCGTAGGCAACGAGAGAGTTTATTAACTGCACTCTGAGAGAGCTTCGCATTTTTTCTCTGATTTCTTCTGATCGAAAAGAATCTTAAACGAGAAAGAAAGCTAACTTCGGTAAGCCGAAGTTGGTATACCCTTGCAGTCGGCAATTGGATCATTGAAAATCGAACCATTTTAGTAATGTTGAAAAAACATCGAATTTTGTAAATTTTACATTTTACATGTAGAATTTTACATTTTCATATAAATCGACCGATCGCTTCTATGGCAGCTATATGATATAGTGGTCCGATCTTAATGAAATTAAAACCGTAATTCTAGAACCATAAAAAACTGCTATATCTCAAAATTTGTTAAAATACGTTGAAAAACAGAGAAGTTAAAATTTTTTGTACATTAATTTCGCCATCATTCCTATGGCAGCTATAGGATATAGTAGTCCGATTCCGGTCGTTCCGACATATATACTGCGTGCTAAAGAAATAGGACTATGCTGAAAATTTCAGCTCGATAGCTCAAAAACTGAGAGACTAGTTCGCGTAGAAACCGACAGACGGACAGACAGACGGACAGACAGACAGACGGACATGGCTAGATCGACTCGGCTGGTGATGCTGATCAAGAATATATATACTTTATGGGGTCGGAGATGCCTCCTTCACTGCGTTGCAAACATCTGGTCAAAATTATAATACCCTCTGCAAGGGTATAAAAAGGAACCAAATAAACATATGGCTAGATCGACTCGTCTGGTGATGCTGATCAAGAATATGTATACTTTATCGGAAATTCTTCCTTCATTGCGTTGCAAACTACTGGTTAAAATAAAAATACCCTACAAGGGTACAAAAATTATAATTTTCCGTACCTTAAGAAGGCCGGACACAAATCCTATCTATGACCAAAAACGAAGCATTTAAAAAAAAAATCAGGTCACTACAAAGGTCCAACGGTCTACGCAGGGGGATCTGTACCTTAAACATTAAACATTTAAATTCTTTATTCTGTTTTTTTGTGACCCGTATTTTCATTATTAGTAATTTGCGCCAACTCGAGGTCTATAGTCAACCTGATCTTCATATAAAGAAATCAGATTTGCTGACTATTATTTGCCAGAAACACAGATCGATTTTGTTTAGGTTTTTTGCATTGTTGAATGTCTGGTCCCTGCTCAAGTGAAGTGCATTTACTCCATTCCAGTTAATCTCCAACATTCGAGTTGCAAACGAGACTTGTTCGATTACAGACTGCCAGTCGTTAAAGAAATAGAGAAAGCTGCTGGTTTCAATTACAAGTACACAGACTTTTACAGGGGGAAGTGTTTACAGAGGAGGGCAATAAATTGGGGCCAGATTATCCGGAGATTGAATCAGAAAGAAAGCCAATTTCAGATGATCTGAAATAAAGATTATGTTCCATTCAAAATGAAGATTTCAACTTAGGTATTTTAGCTTTAAAAAGGCCATTTGAAATATAAGAAATCTGTAAATTACCAAATATATAGTTTATAATTTAGACTTATTTTTAAAGGCAATAATATAAGTATTTTAAAGTAATTTTTCCCTTCGCCAAGTCAGCTTCTCATCAAAGAACTATATCTCGATTCCGTTTGCAATTTCATCACAGTTTCTGGCCGCTTGTTATCACTTTTATGGCCACTCCTGTGTGCTTGAAACCCCGCCGAGACAAAATTGCGAAAAAATATATAAAAGCGAGAGAAGGGAAGCAGCTCTAGAGCTCTAGCCTGTTGGCCCGAGTCAAATGGAATTGGTTGTGAACGTTAATGACGGCTAGCTAATGCCGGTTCGGTTCTGGTATTGAAATTGGAGCGAAAAAAACCGGATTCAATTGATATCCATTGCAAAATCGATTTGCAAGGGGATATTATATACTTGTAATTGTTTAAACCTAATGCAAATTACTTTGGGGTGAACTAAGCACTCTAAAATAATAGAAAATTAAATAATTCAGGAACTGTATTGAGCATGCGGATCTCTCTTGAGCGGACAGCTCTCTCTCAAGGTGACAAGTACCCTTAAACTATGGTAATAATTTAAATTTATATATTATTAGTATAATCAATTTTTAAACCCTGTCGTATCTCACGACAACACGAGGCTTAGGCCCAAGTAGTCAAGCTCAACCGCACGGAATGCTGCACCGCACAACGAGTTTTATGGAAACTGAAAGAACGAGTTGGAGGAAAATTCAGTGGGGCACCTATATTGCTCCTGCCCCGACATACATATCTAGACATTCCTTATTCCTAACGAATATATATTATATATTATACAAATTTAAAGTAAAGTACGAGTCGGGTCCACTCTAACAAATAGAAATGTCAAACATGTGGCTAAAACTAACGCATGCATTCGTTGAGAATTAAATATAAATCCGTATAGCTTTAGAGCTTCGGTGTGCGGAGAGCTTGGGGACGTTGGTGGTGGGTTCATCGCTCCCGATAAGATAACATAACTAAATTTTTGTTAACTTTCGTTGAATGTGAAATTAAAAGCCGAGGGCAAAGCCTTCTCCCGCTTCTGTATGTACCGGCAGTTATTGCCGTTGATTATTACCATGTTACCCAACCATCTAGCAACAAGCGACAACTTTCCGATCATTTTGCCATCTGTCGTACTTGTTCCTGCCCGCCCTCGAAGGTCTCCGTTCTCTGTTCTCCAGTTGTCGTGTTATTGCTTTTCCCAATACCCCAGAAAAGCGCGAATGAGATATTTTTCATTGTTTGGTTTTCATACAAGGAAAGGGGAAAGACCCCAGTCCCGCTCCGTTTCATTGATAAGCGATTAATCGCCGAACATGACTCGATGAAATCGTGTTTTTTTATTATAATGAGAACTTTGAAAAGCGAGTGCATTTGTCATATCAAATGGTAGCTAAGTGAGGCTTCAGAAGAATTTACAGGAAATATGTATAATGCAAGGGGAAAGGAGGAATAACTCGCGAGAAATCTAAGTAAATTTCAACAAGAAAACAATTTAATAAATTCAAAAAATAAGATGAGATTTTTGTTGTTCGGAGGATATAGACTGATTGGCTTATTAATAAATAATTATACATTTTAATCAGTTATCTTATTTTTAAAATATTAAACACAAAAACTTGTACTATTTATTAACAAATTAAACTGTTAGTAATGGACCAACGCTAAGTAATATATTTCATAAGCAACCCGTCAATCACAGAATATTTCCAGACTATCAATACTTGAAAATCCTACAGAAATGTTTTTTCCTTAATCATCAATAAACCCCTATAATCAGACATAAGAAAAGGTGATTCTATTAAATATAAAGACTTGGAATTGGTAACTATGCAAATGTACTTTTCTATTTGATTACAAAACCTGAACGTTATATATTCTTTCAAGATCATTACACCGAGAAAAATGGAGAACGGTTTTTTTTAAAGAACATTTCATTTCACTCTATTTCGAAGAGGCATTTTTGAAATCAAGAGGAAATTGTTCTCGATTTTATTATTTCGAGAAGAAGCGATCTTGAAGTCAAGAAGAAGTTATTCGTAATTTTTAGCTTTTAGAGGAGGGAACTGCAAAGGAAATGAGAGAGAGAGAGAGAGAAAAATTGTACTCTGGAAAGTTATTTTTAGATTTCTGCCATACGTATCGTAGTTTGTACTCATGTTTTCGACGGCCTGCTTTGATTTGTCCAAGTGGAGCATTTGGTAGAGTGCTTGGCTGGCGTGCGGGGTTCAAATCCGAGTCGAGCCATAAAATATGTGTAATTAGTTATTTATAATAAAATTCATATAGGAGTAACATTTTACTTTAAAAATCACATTTATATACATACAATTTAACTTTACTATTACATTTACATACAAACAATTTAACATTAAATTTTGGATATGAAATATTAAATTAGAAGAAATGTAAAATTAAGTCTGTGTTTCCTAAGCTCAAAAAATAGTTCAATTTCTATTAATTTTTATTTTTATCGAGAACAATGCGTTATTGAAAACGAAAAGACTTCGTCTTAAATCAAGAATATAAAACCGTTCTCAATGTGAGAATTTTTCTTCTTGATTCTGGTATTTTTGTTTTTGTTTTTTGAGAGAAAAATACCGAAATCGACAACGCTGAGAACAGTTTTCTTTCTCTGTGTGGGGCTTTCTCATAACATAAAAGAACCTAGCAATATAAAACGCATCATCGAGGGAATGTGACTTCCCCTCGATTTGTAACAATGCGAGGAAATGCATGCAAAAATCCCCTTTTCTTATTATTTTTATTTAATAATAAGTATTATAAGCAATGTTTGGATTTAAATAAATATCAATAAGATTTGTGGTTACAGAGATAGGAAGGGAATCATGGCCCACAGAGCACATGATGTCATTGTTTATCGTCCAATTAGCGGGTCAGCCAGTGGACAGTATCGCAGTATCGGGTGTCGTGTGCAAAATTGACCAAGGATTAGGTAGAATAATGCCATGATCACCACATATGGCGATGGCCAAGGGTGACAATTGCCGCTAATTATCGATGGTACTCAGATCGATCGATCTTCGGCCCCCTTTTTCAATTCAATTGATAAATGATGCAAGTTGCGGGCCGTGTGCTTGCGTACATTCCAATTGCTATGAATCAAACATGGCAGAGATGAATAAAAAATAAATAAAAAGCACTGATTACAGTTGCTTTTTTGTTAGAGTTTCAGGAACTTGAGCAGTCCACGTAGTGACGATGGGTATGCATATCACTTATACCCTTTCAAGGATATTAATTAATTGAATTAAAAGAAATAACTTTTAATTTTTCTATATTTTAGATTTCCATCGTGTCTAAATTATATTTTCTGTTTTTTTTTCGCTTTCCCTCTACACCTTATCGCCGGCGATTCGCTGTTACAATTTTAGAACAATTTCAATTGCTCGTTGTTGTTGCTGTTGTCATGCACTTATCGCCGGCGATAAGAATCGGAGGAAACATATGTTTTGCCCAACAGTTTACACGCCCAATTCCGACTACCGATGAAGTGGAGCCAGAGAGCTGAGAACAAGCTAACAAGAAGTCGAAATAGCAAGTTAGTTGGTTAAGTTTTGTTAGTTATTTAAGTGAAGTCAACTAACTAACTTAATTGAAGTTTAAGTTTAAGCTAATGGCCAAGTGCAGTCAGCAGACGAAAGATAAGCACTAAAAACAAACACAATTCATGCAAGGAATGTCTGTCTCTGAGTAATCTTAAATCTGTTTTCAATTTGCAAAATAAAATCGATAGACGATACCAAACTGAAACGATTGCATGATTATAATTGCATTTGCATTTATGCATAAAATGCATTTCAGTGTCTCCGTGTATCAAAGTGGTTTTCATTTATAAATATTTCTTCGCTGGCCATTTTCTCCATTTTATCCATGTCAGACGCGAACAAAAAAGCGAAGAAGGCAAGTGAACTGAAACCGAAACCGAAACCAGTTTCACTGCAATTATAATTATTAAGCTCTAGTTTACTCATACTTTTTTTTTGCTATTTCAAACGGCGCACGTACGCCAGGCAAAATGGGAAGTAACGGGGGTTAAATGCATGTATAAGCAATGAAATAATATTAAAGGTATGCAAACGGATTTCCTTGGGTCAAACAGAACCTCAAAACCCCGATGATGTGTGATCAAACATCAGTAGAGCGAATTTTATTGCATAATCTGGTCACTCGTGTCTAACGGAGATGGAGATCTGCGCGACAAGCCCCAAAAAAAAGAGCACAACTCTAAATCAAAGTGAAGGTGATGCACGGAAAAAAAAAAACACACACACACAGCAAAACTGGATTGGGAATATAGTCTTTAAACAAAATTAAAATAATATTTGATGAATTTCAGATGATTTTGGAGAGCAAATTATAATAATAACACAATTATGATTATTTCTCTTTAATCGCTCTGATTGTTTCTCTCTGTGCATAAAGTGGAAGTGGATTTGGAGTTCGTGGTCACGCATGCGGAGCAGGGAGAGCAAGTCCCGCAAACTCAAGTAAAAGAGCGAATCGGAGCGGAGAGCAGCCTTTCCAGACAAAAGCCAGATTAATTTCGTATAGTTGCTGTATGTGAACGTGAATATACATACATACATATGTACATATATATTTTTTGGGTGTGTGCTCTCATAATAGCTCTTTCATATTTGTTTTGTTTTGTTTTTGGCAAGGTGGACTTTCAATTTCAAGGCTTAAAAGCCACATTATTGGGGAGGTAAAAGGGAAAGGAAATGTGGCTGTCAATAACTCGAACTCGTTTTATCTTTGTCTTTTGTTCTTTGTCCTGCAATCGTTTATTTGATCTTTCCTTTAATCTTATATGGTTGGTTCTTCCTGAACATTAAAAAAAAAGAACGAAATTAATTGATTTACGGCTAATTTACTGGTTTCAGGATCTCTTTTTAGTGGAAGGATCGCCACCCCTCCAAACATTGGTCCGTCGAGCCGGATCTTTGCTTTTTGTAAGCATTAAATAACAATGTTTGGCTTTTAGCTAAATAAAGCAAAAAACATACTTATTGTCTTTTTTATCTTCTCTACTTAATAAAATATACGAATTACGATTATAATACATTTTAATATTCCAGCTTTTTAGTTTTCCCTAGTGAAATTATGCATAATCACTATCCTAACGCTCCCTGCCTTCCTACCCTTCCTCCGCTAAGTTCTCCGACTGTTCCAGATAACTTTAGTGCCCACGCACACCAACTTGAATCAAAGCACTTTAATCTAGTCGCCATTGCTTGCTCCATCCATTGTTTGTTCCGAGCATAGTGTTCTGTATGTGTGTATAGTACTTTCTTATCGTTCTAGCTACTGGCCCCCACCTCTCTAAAAATCCCCATCGCTATCCCCATCCCAGATCCCATTCCAGTCCGGAGAGAATAAAGTAAACCGAGTATATCAGTTACAATAAACAATTGGCGGGGCCAAATTGTCAATTGTAAGAAAGCGAACGAGCAACAGAAAAAAAACATTTGCACCGATCCCACTCCAGACTGTCAATGTTCCGTCTCCTCCGTCGCCTGGAAGCGGAGCTTAATCAAGAGTAGCAACAGCAACAGCTGTTACTTTCCCAAAATCATATTTATTTACTTTATTTTACAAATACAAAAGAAATTGGGGCAACTTGTTGAACCTTTTTCAGAAGGTTTTCTCATTATTCATTCCCTTTCTTCTCAAAAAAAGTTGTTTAATTTAAGTATTAAACTTGATATAATAAAAATAAAAAAAAAATCATAAAAAATAATCTTCCAGACTCTATGTCCAGCAAGCTTTTTTCCAACCAAGATACCTCATTAGTACTAATTTTGATGACTAATCCAGGCTCAACAGGTTGTCGCTGAATTTGTACTTGGGAATTCCAGGCTCAATGCCTGCAATATTTATTTAAATATTTGACTTAATAAAAAACCAAAATTTAAAAAAAATTATACTCTTGCCGACTTGATGTCTAGCTAGCTTTTTTTCAACCAAGATACCTCATTAGTTCAAATTTTGATAACTAATTCATCCTCAACAGGTTGTCGCTGAATTCGTACTTGGGAATTCCAGGCGCAATGCCTGCAACAACCTACGCTTTATGTTATTATCGTTATTGCTTGAAAACAATAAATGTAACATAAATATATATTATTTTATTGTAAACTTAAACTCAAGTCCAAATTATATGTTTAGTACTTATTTTGATGACTAATCCAGGCTCAACAGGTTGTCGCTGCATTTGCACTTGGGAATTCCAGGCACAATGCCTGCAACAACCTACACTTTATGTTAGTATCGTTATCGTTTGTAAAACAATAAATGAACCATAAATATTGTACTATTTAATTGTAAAAATCAGAAGTATATGTTTATGCTTTATGCCTTAAATTGTGAAAACTGAAACACTATTGAAGGGTATACAAGAAATCGGATTACATTAAACGGAATGTGCAGTTATTTTTAGAGTTCTAGAGCAGCGCTTGTGGCGGGCGTTGTTGGGTGCAAATAAACAGCAACAGGTGTGTCGGATTGGATTTATTCCAGGTGCACTCGCCAGTTATGCGGAGTTCAAGCTCGCATTATTGCTTAACACTTGTCAATGCTATTCGGGATTCTGGGTAATAATTCGAATTCAAGCAAGCCAAAAGGAATTACTAATAAGAAACCAATCTACCTTTTTAGAAAATGCTATATTATTTGGTTATATTAAAGTACATAATATAATTTAAAGTAATTATATTCGATATATAGTTTAAGGCTTGTAAAATCTGTAGTATCTGTATAATTTCTAAAGCAATCTAATTTAGGTTATCTTATCTTAAAGTTAACACGAAAAAGATTAAAATATAAATAAATTAAATATCCCTTGCACTCACCCCTCTTTGTCATCAGTGTAACGGAGGCGGAGGTCACGCCCTTGATCTTCAGGACATGGCTCTCGATCTTATTGACGCAGGACGCGCAGGTCATGCCCATTATCTCCAGCTCCACCTCCGCCTCGCCGTTGTCCGGCTCGTCGATGAGCTCTGTGGGAAAGCCCAGCTCGGTGATGGACTTGGCTATGTTCTCCGCCGTCAGTACATTTGCATTGAACTTGACCTCCGCCTTGGCGGCCAGCAGAGCTACCAGGATGCTGTCCAGGCCATAGATCTTCTTGCAGTGCTTCTCGATGGCTGCCACACAGCTGGCGCAGGTCATGCCACGAATGTGCAGGAAGCACTTGGTCAGCATCTCCTGTTCCACGGGTATGGCAACGGCATTGCCATTCTGCTGCTGCTGTACGGGATCGGGACTCTTTCGTGGTGATCTCCTGGTGGGCGTTGGACTCGGGCTGGATTGTGACGTTGCTTGCAGCAACGACGCCTCGAAGCCCATGTCGTCGATGAGCTCGGCTATCTGGCTGGGCGTTAACTGGGCGGGATCGTACTGGACGCGGGCATTCTTGGCGGTCAGCTGCACCTCGATGGCGAGGATGCCGGGCTTGGTGCCAATATTGCCCTCGATGTTGCGCACGCACGACTGGCAGGTCATGCCCACCACCCGGATATTGGTCCACAGCGCGTCCGCCGCCGCCGTCTTATCCTGATCTTTTGTTTGTTCCCCGGAATAGCTGCACTCGAAGCCCATGTCGTCGATATCGCTGGCTATCCGGCTGGGGTCCGTCTCGCGCGGATCGTAGTCAAAGTAGCCCGCCTGTTCCTCCAGCAGGACGCGGGCGCCCAGCACTCCAGGCTTCTGGCCGATATTGTCCTGGATGTTGCGCACGCACGACTGACAGGTCATGCCCACAATGGGCAGGCGCACCGTCGTGGCCATCTTCGCGTCTCTCAGTTCACTCGCCGCCATCCTGCTGCATCCGCTGCATGCGTATCGCTTTTGGACAAAAACAAACTACGAGCGAATCGAATGAATTTGTGTGTTGATATTTGAATTTTGAAATGATTTTCTTGTCCCCACTAGCTCTCGCTCTCGCTCTCTCTCTCGCTCTCTCTCTCGCTCCGTTTCACTCGCTCTTTCACTCCCGCACCGATATATTGTATTACGAAAACAAAACCAACTATAAACTTTGGTATTACGAAAACTACTTTCTTGCTTTTGGAGTTCAGTTCGATTCGCTCGGGAGTTGCGTGTGTTGTGCCGCGGTGGAGGGCTCCTGCGAAGTATTTCAATTTCCCCCAACTTCACACAAAACTCACAAATTCGCGACCCGTGTGCCCGATGTGGTGTGTGCGGATTTGTTTAATTTTCCAATTAGCAGGCAACAGCTGCTGCTCCGCTCGTCATTGTTCCTCCGCTTCGCACGGCACGCCACTTGCTAGAGCTGCAAAAAACATCGATGGTACTATCGATAAGCACATCGATTCCGACAAAGCATATATGTATCGATTTATCGATGATTCTTTCATCCCTGCTCCTACTTTAATAAATTTTGACGCTGCGGTCACACTGTTTGGCGCTCTTTCTTGTTTACTGCATTTCATCTGCTGCCGAAATCGCAAATTTTGCAAACCTTTAACGAAATCCTAACAAATAACTACACAAAATGATGGAACCCTTCGATCCCCGCTCAATCATCAACGGCGGCATGCTGAAGCAGTTTTCCGGCCAGACGGTGAGCATAATGGTGTGCGTGGAGAGCGTGGCTGGCTCCACTTTGCTGGCCAATTCCACGGACAACCACAAGCTGCGGATCAATCTGCCGGGTGAACTGGGCGCCGCCGAAGGAGCCTGGGTGGAGGTGATCGGAGTGCCGCATGGCGCAGACACCCTCAGGGCCAAAGAGGTAAAGTACATCCTAAAATCCCCCCGCATAGGAGTCCCTTGATTTCCTTTTATCCTCCATTTTGCTTGCAGGTCATTGAGTTTGGCGGCGAGAACATCGATTTTGATACCGAAGGCTATAATGGGATGGCCCACCTCATGAACAATGTGAAGGCCTTCTATCGCAGCGGCTAGAGGAGTGTGGAAAACACTTTTAGTTTTAGAAATTAGGCTAGTATTATCACTTTTTTTTTACCGCTAAAGAACGTCATGAAAATCGATCTGCGAACTGGAATAAATGATAACTAATGGGAAACATGTTTGTTTTATTGCTCAATATGGTAATTAGTGCTTTGGAGTTGAGGATTTCTATGGAATATAAGATTTCCCTTGAAACATTTACTGGAGGTAGTCCTCGTCGGCAAAATCTGGTCCCTCCACAATCATAACAATGAGTGCGAGTGAGACCAAATCGGCAATTGAGTGTGTAGATTAACCCCTAGATCGTGCGTGGGGTTTTACGTTGCGTGTTTTAATAAGATTTGAAGTTTCCTTTAAAATTAAATGTTTAATAACTGAGTTGGAAAATAGGCGTTGTTTTTAATTTTGGTTCTTAAAATACATATGTATGTATGCATGTACAGTGGCTCACAGCTCAGTTAGTTTTTGTCCAATTTAAGTGACTGATACCGCATTTTGTTGGAAATTTCATTGGTAATAAAATATAACATTAAAAGTTAAACAAATAATTTTTTTTAATATTTGTAACTTAAAAATAGGTACGTAACCTCAAAAATTTAACCTATTTATATAGGGCTTTTGCTTTTTTTCGCTTCCGGTGACCTTTTTTACAGCCTTTAGATGATAAGATTGCATAAACTTGGCTATTTAGTAATAAGATTAGCCTTCATTTCCATCCTTAAAATGTTCTAAATAAATTGAATTTTTGAAGCACTCAACTTTCTTAAAATATCACCACAATAAGCTTGAACCAAATTCGAATGGAATGACCAAATCACAGAAAAAGAACGAACCGCCATTTGTATAACTAACGGTGCATTGGACAACTGCAAACTATTTGGTTGAAATAAGCTGTGACCTTGTTTTTCGTTTTTTTTTTTCGTTATAAATTAAAAAATAAATATTTAGAAATTAGTTAAAAATAAGTGAAATGAATAAATATTAAGTTGGAACACAAGAGAATCATTGTGCGTTTAAAATATTTGCATTATCCTTTTGGTTCATCTTTTATAGGCTTTTAAAGTTTAAGGCTGGGTCTGGTTGAAATAAGCTGTGAGCCATTTCTTATTATAGCTAAATTCATTTTTAGCATTTTCGGCTGATCTTATTAATGTTTCTTTTTGTGGGTTTTTAAATTTAATTAAAAAATTCAAAAAAGTGTAATTTGGCACCATTCAAGTATTTACGACACTGCAAAATGCCATTTTTGTATAAGGGTTAATGTCGGAAAAAATTCCTTCGCAGATTATTTAATCTTGAATTTAAAAATTCCTTTTTATCTACGTCCGGTCAATGCTAACCTCTCACTAGAAATGCAAAAAGGATATACATCTTGGCTCTACATCGAAAATCAAGCGCAAACTCCCGTAATATTCACACAGAAACTAATCATTTCCCTTCCCGAATAAATAAACAAAATCTCTTGCACGTTTTTATGTGTAATCATTTGTTACTCTCACAATTTGTTATTGTATACATTAATATATTGGTTGGTATAAAAAGGCTAACTAACTATAAACCATTCAACAGTTGAACAATTAACAGAGGGCGAGCCGGCTGACGAGATGAGGATACCTGGGATTCCGATTCCTTTTTCCGAATCCAATTTGTAGTAGTTCGTGGGCTATTGCAGCACCGCCGCATTGGCCACCACGCTGGGGTTGTTTACCACCTCGCCGAGCGAGTCCAGCACCTCCTTCCTGTAGTCATCGAACTCGCCATCAATCTCGTTGATCGTCTGATCCTCAATGACGTAGAGAGTGCAGCCGGTTTCGCGGATCAAACGCTCGTCGTGGGAGACAATGATGACGCCGCCCTCGTACTCATTGATGGCCTCCGCCAAAGCGTCAATGCTCTCGATATCCAGGTTATTGGTGGGCTCATCCAGAATGAGCACATCCGGCGCACTCAGGCAGAGTTCGGCGAGGGCGACACGGGCCTTCTGGCCACCAGAAAGATCCTTCATCTTGATGGTGTGCGCATGGCTGACCAGGCCGAAGGAGCCCAACGCCTTGCGCGCCTTCTCGTGCGGGAGATTGAACAAACGCTGCAGATACTCGGCCGCGGATTCCTCGGCCGTCAGATGCTCGCCGGAGTGCTGATCGAAGCGACCGACATGCAGGCGATGATTCTTGCGCTGCTCCCCCTCCTGCGGCTCCAGTTCGCCGAGCAGCAGCTTAAGGAAGGTGGACTTGCCCACGCCATTGGGCCCCACGATGGCCACCCGGCTCGTTAGATCAATGCCAAAGTCGGCCTTGATGAACAGCGGCTTTTGGCCCGCGAAGGCGAACGTAACGTTGTGAACACCCAGAATCGGTGGCTGCAGTTGCGATGGCTCTGGGAAGCGGAACTTGACGATATACTCCTTGGGCCGGGCCAGCAGCTCCTGTGGACCCTCGTCCTCGTCCTGCTTCTGCTGCTTGGACTTGTTCTTCTCCTGCTTGCGGGTGAGTGACTCCTTCTGCTTCTTCTCCGCCGCCTTCTTGGACTGCCCATGGGCCTTGAGCTCCCTGATGCGCTTCTCCTGCTTCTCGTACTCCTTGATCATCTCGCGTCGCTTCTGCACGTACATCTTCTTGAACATGGAGTAGTTGCCCTTGTAGTACTGCAGCTTCTTCTGGTCGAGATGGATGATCTCGTTGCAGACGTTGTCGAGGAAACTCTGGTCGTGGGACACAATCAGCAGTGTCTTCTTCCAACCCTGCAGATAGTTATCCAGCCAGATGACGGCGTTCAGGTCCAGGTGATTCGTAGGCTCGTCGAGCATGAGGAGCGTGGGCTCCAGATAGAGAGCCCGGGCCAGGGAGACTCTCATGCGCCAACCGCCAGAGAACTTGTTGGTCGGCCTGTCCTGCATCTCCTTGCTAAAACCGAGACCAGCCAGGATCCTCCTAGCCCTGGCCTCCGCCGAGTAGGCCCCAATGGCCTTTAGCTCCGCAAACGTGTCGTTCAACTCCTCCTGCACACTCATGTCACCGCCCGCGAACTGCTTCTCCAGATCATCGGCCTTCTTCAGCATGGTGGTGCGACGCACGTCCGCATCCAGTATCGTGTCAATGGCCGTCTTATCGGTGGCCACCACCTCCTGTTCGCACAGCAGTACATCTATGTTGGGCGGTATGGCGAAGGCACGGGTGGCAATGTGACGCAGCAGGGTGGTCTTGCCATGTCCGTTGGGCCCCACAAGGCCATAGCGACGGCCATGGGCAATCAGCAGGTTGGCGTTCACAAAAAGATCGTTACCTGGTATGGAAATTAGGAAAGGGATGCAAAGAGGAAAGGTTATACTCTACTACTTGATGAGTCCTTGATTTTATGTAATATTCTGCTTAACTAGGGCCACGATTTATGTAAGATAACTAAAGGCTTTTAATGGCAACTGTTGAAAAACTAAAGAAGGTGAAGTTGGAACAACTTATTTTGAACTGAGTACACAGTAAACGTTGTTTGGTTGGAACATCTTAAAAGAGCAAAAATAGTATATCTGTACATAGGAACTTATCGATAACTTTTGGTTCTTCCGCTTACTTTTTCACTTCCTCTGAACTACGAACATACAAGCATATAAGAAATAAAGTGTCTTTTGCTAAAACGAATTATTAAACTATTTTACTGGTGGAAATACATAAATAAATACATCGTGGGTTAAAGGAGACAAAATAAGATTGCTTGACTTCGTTGGAGAGCTGAGAACATTGCGGATTGGTGGAAAATACTCTGATTTATTAAGAGCAACCAATAAAAACAAAGGTTAATAATTTCCTTGGATGTTTGCTGACTAACCGGCACTATGCTTGCTTCTCGTTATAATCTGGTGTCTAGTTTTGGTAACTAGAGTTATTTAAAAGGCTGTTTTCCTTATAACATAAAGTATACGACAGAATTATATAATTTAAAAATATGTTTACTATGGTTAACCTATATTACTTTGGTTAACCGGCACTTTAACTACTTATTTAAAAATATGTTAACCAAGGTTAACCTGTATTACTTCGGTTAACCGGCACTTGTTCTACTTATCAATTCCTGGTTAGTACTACCTACGATACCAATAAGTAAACCTATTAAACCCTAAGCAGTTACCATTAAGTCTCATCAGTTTCAATCTACTTTAAAGTAGAGCTGTAAAACTATCGACGATACTATCGATATTATCGATGATGCTGTGCTCCGGGTCACCATCGATTGTTTTTTCTACCATCGATACAACGCGTTAGGAGCAAATCAGTGAATTCGTATAAAATTAACAACTTTTTTCCAATAAATATAATCGTAATATTAATATCGAAAACTATCTATATATAAATTCTATATAGACAGGTTTGTGATTGAATTTAATTGTTTTTTTTTTTGTTTAATACATAAAATCTTTTATAAATGATGCCATTTAAATTGGCTTGTTTAAACAAAGTATATTTTTTAAACCCATTTTATTTTGTCAATAGTATCGATTTTATCGATGGTTTGAACTATCACTATCGAAAATATCGAGTGAGAGCACTATCGATGTTTTTACAGCTCTACTTTAAAGCTTAAGGGATTTCGAATTTGGGGGCCCAAAAAAGAGGTTTTGAAGCGAATCACTAAGAGATTACATCTATAATCCATTTAAACTAAATGAAATGTGACTCACCCTTGGCTGAGATGGTGAAATTCTCAATCTTAATGTCCACGGCATGCTCCAGGGCCGCCTGCTGTCCGGCGCTCTTTTGCACCTGCGACATGGTGAAATTATTGTCCAAATCCGAGTGTCCGGCGCCGCCCTTCTTGGTCATTAGCTCCATTTGTCGCTCGTACTCCTGCTGCTTCTTTTGCTTCTTCTTCTCCTTGTGGGTGAGCTTCTTCTCCTTGTTGGCCTCCTTGTTGGATTCCTCGGACTTGGGCTCATCGTCTTCGGCTTCGGCTTCATCGGGATCCGCTAGAGTTTCGGGTTGCTCCTCAGGCTGAGGCTCTGGTTCAGGGATTGGTGAGGGGGATTTTTCCTTGAGTGTCACGGCGGCCACCTTCTCGCTGAGCACTTGCTCCGCCTTTTGCTCCTCCACTTCCTTTTCGGGCTGCTCATCATCATCCTCTGTCGCCGCCTCATTCTCATCCTCGCTGGCGGCGAGCTTTGGCTTTGGCTGCTTCTTTTTATTGGACTTTTTGGCAGCGGGCACTTGCTCCTCCTCTTCCTCGACGTCATCGGGCTCCTCATCATCGTCATCGTCATCGCTCATGGCGAATTTGTTCTTCTGCTGCTGCTGCTGGGACTGCTTCTTCTTGGACTTCTTGGCGACGACCACCGCCACCTCCTCCTCATCCTCCTCGGGCTCCTCCAAATCCAGCTCAGGCCCGTCTTCATCGGAGAAATCATTGTTCTTCTTTTTATTCTTCTTGTTCTTCTTGCTGGGCGGCGGCTTTTTGGCAGCTGGCTTGGACTGGGGTTTCTCCTCCTCCTCGTCATCCTCGTCAGCGGCCAGAGCCTTCACTGGCTTCTCATCCTCCTCGCTCCAGTCATCGTTCTTCTTGCCCTTCTTGCCCTTTTTGTTCTGTTTCTTCGACTGTTGTTGCTTGCTCTGTGTGGATGAGGCAATGCTCTCCAAGTCCTCGGCATCCCGGCTCTTTGGTGCGAAATCGTCATCGCTGGAGTCTCCGCCGCCACCGCCTCGCTTGCCCTTCTTTCCACCACCACCCTTCTTGTTCGGCACCTTCTTCTCCTGCGTCACCACTTTCTCCAACTGCTCGTCGTCATCGTTGTCGTCGAAGCGCTCCTTCTTCTTACCCTTGGCCTTGGACATTTCTGCGGGTCGGATCGGAATGTTATAGCACGTGGAAAGGACTCACTATATACCCTGTAAACTCACCGGATTCGATCACAGATTTACTTGTGTTTCGCAGCTTTGGACTTCACGTGCACAGCTGGCAGATTCCTGCTCCTCTCGGGAAAATTCTGCTCTAGATGGGCTGGTCACACTGTTTCGCCGTTTGCCATATGATCCCGCGCGCGATGTGATCGGTTTGCTGCGAGCTATCGATAACAAACAGGCTTCAATAAAGTTTGAAGCTTAAATTTATGTATTTTCTAAGCCAAATATAAACAAAATCGAGGTTGATTGATCAATAAATCTATGCCGTAAAATCACAAAAATATAAACCTTTTTGTAAGTTTTGTGTCTTAAAATTGTAGTTTAATAATGGTAAAATATATAAGATATAGTTTCTATTATTGAATTTATGCTGGCTTTTCCAATATTATATTAATTAACATATTTTTTAATACACATACCGCCCAACATTTAAATCAATGAGTGTGGAATGTTTCTCCGCGAAAATAATGCGAAATTTGGATAGGTCGCAATTTTCCAACACTGGCGCGACCTCTTTCAGCACTGCGACAGTGGCGCCGCACTTTCCAGCACTATCATGGCCATAGAGCTACATAATTGTTTAATAAACAATTAATCACTTAATATAAACAAAAACCAGTGCAAATAGTGAGTGCGATGTAAAGCAGCGTTCGTCGTTGCTAATCAGTCGGAAGAGAGTTACCTCACAGCAGCAGAAAAACACACAACAACAGCAACAGCAATAACAAAAACAACAGCCCAGCCGAGCTGTGAGCCACCAACAAAAACAATCATAATAACAGCAACAACAACACCAACAACAAAAACAACACGTAAAACCAACCACAACGCAAAGGAGATTGAGATTCGCAACGCAATCAAAAAAAAAAGAAAAGAAACGGCAAATAAAATACAAGGCGAAACGCATAAGTAAATAAAAGAAAAAAGTAATAATAGTAGTAATAAACCGAGGAGCAAGTGGAAAAGTACGAAGGCGAAAAAGAGAAAACATATGTACGTTGCGTGAGAGTGACGTTTGTGTGTGTGTGTGCCCCAACTGTGTGTGTGCGTGCGCGAGCGAGAGGGGGCGAGGAGCATAAGCGGAGACCTTGAAAACTTTAAAAGCAAAAAATACAAAAACAACGGAAAAAACACCGAAAAATATTTTAATAAAATATTAAGCGAAGAGAAGAGAGGCGCGATAAAAGCTGAAACGCTGAACAGGAGGGGCGAGGGGGGAGTAACCTCTGTTATGGAGAGTGACGACTTCCATTTACCGCAAGGCGCCAATTGATTTCGGGGGGAAAATCCACGAAAAGCGAGAGCCAGCCGAAGGAAAGCCCTCAGCCAGCCCCCCGAAATGGCAGCAGCCGAAACGGCCGTGGACGTGGCGGGCTCAGGATCGGGCTCCTCCTCCTCAGCGGAGGCGGCCAACGGCCGGGAAGCCCGCAATCTGGCCGAGAAGCAGCGACGCGACAAGCTGAACGCCAGCATTCAGGAGCTGGCCACCATGGTGCCGCATGCCGCCGAGTCATCGCGGCGCCTGGACAAGACCGCAGTCCTTAGGTTCGCCACCCACGGCCTGCGCCTGCAGTATGTCTTTGGCAAGTCCGCATCCCGGCGGCGCAGGAAACTCGGCCTAAAGGGATCCTCCTCCTTATCTTCCTCCGCCTCCGGCGTAACGACGGAGCTTCCCACTATACAGAATCCAAGCCTGCATCTCACGGACACGCTGCTGCAGCTGCTGGACAGCTGTTTCATCACCCTCACCTGCAGCGGCCAGATCGTGCTGGTCTCCTCGAGTGTGGAGCAGCTGCTGGGACACTGTCAGTCCGATTTGTATGGCCAGAATCTGCTGCAAATCACACATCCCGATGACCAGGCCCTGTTGCGGCAGCAGCTCATTCCCAGGGACATTGAGACACTGTTCTACCAGCAGCAACACCAGCAGCAGCAGCAGCAGCACAAGCAGCACTCCACTTCCACCTCGGCCTCCGCTTCGGGCAGCGATCTGGAGGAGGAGGACATGGAGCGGGAGGAACAGCAGCAGCAGCAGCAGCAGGAGGACGAGGACATGCTAGGCGAAGATCCCTACAACCGACGCACGCCCAGTCCGCGGAGCATAGCCCATCTGGCGGCCATTGATGAGCGCCTGCGCTCCGATCGCCGCTGCTTCACCGTCCGCCTGGCCCGCGCCTCCACCCGGGCGGAGGCCACGCGCCACTACGAGCTGGTGAAGATCGACGGTTGCTTTCGGCGCAGCGACTCCTCGCTGACCGGCGGGGCTGCTGCCAACTATCCCATTGTCTCCCAGCTGATCCGGCGATCGAGGAACAACAATATGCTGGCGGCTGCTGCAGCGGCGGCAGCTGAAGCGGCGACAGTTCCACCGCCGCAGCAGCACGATGCCATTGCGCAGGCAGCACTGCACGGAATTAGCGGGAACGATATCGTCCTGGTGGCCATGGCCCGGGTGCTGCGCGAGGAACGAACCGTGGAGGAGGAGGCCGAGGTGAATGACATGACCTTCTACCGCCAGCCAGAGCCCTACCAGTTGGAGTACAAGACGAGGCATCTAATCGACGGCAGCATCATCGACTGTGATCAGCGAATCGGCCTGGTGGCCGGCTACATGAAGGATGAGGTGGGTCCTTGTTGCTCTCTGTCTCTCTGCTCTGATCTTTCCCTGCTGTCCCAGTCCCTGGCCTTCATTAATCACTTGCTTTTTCCCCCACTCAATCCCTTTTAGGTGCGCAATCTGAGTCCCTTCTGCTTCATGCACCTGGACGACGTGCGCTGGGTGATCGTGGCCCTCCGCCAAATGTACGACTGCAACAGCGACTATGGGGAGAGCTGCTACCGACTACTGTCCCGAAACGGACGCTTCATTTACCTGCACACCAAGGGTTTCCTCGAAATCGATCCGGGCAGCAACAAGGTGCACTCCTTTCTCTGCGTCAACACGCTGCTGGACGACGAGGCGGGCCGGCGTAAGGTGCAGGAGATGAAGGAGAAGTTCTCGACCATTATCAAGGCGGAGATGCCAACGCAAAGCAGCAGTCCCGATCTGCCCGCCTCCCAGGCACCACAGCAGCTCGAGAGGATTGTCCTCTATTTAATTGAGAACCTGCAGAAGAGCGTCGAATCGGGGGAGTCAGGCGGGGGCACCCAGCCCTTGGACACGCAAATGGATGATGGCTACAGTTCGCCGGCCAATACATTGACCCTGGAGGAGCTGGCACCCTCGCCCACGCCTGCCTTGGCCCTGGTGCCGCCAGCCCCGTCGTTGGTAAAAAACTCCATTTCCAAGTCGGTGAGTGTGGTTAATGTGACGGCGGCCCGGAAGTTTCAGCAGGAGCATCTAAATCAGCGGGAGCGGGAGCGGGAACGGGAGCGGGAGCAGCAGCAGCAGCTAAAGGAGCGCGTTGGGTCGCAACCCGGCGTTATCCGGCAACTAAGCAGTTGCCTCAGCGAGGCGGAAACGGCCTCCTGCACCCTGTCGCCGGCCAGCAGCATGAGTGCCGGCGAGGCGCCCGACACCCCCGATCCGAATAGCAATACGCCACCGCCGCCGCCGCCGCCAGCGCTACATGCGCGTCCCAGTGTCCTGCATCGGTCCTTGACCAGCACGCTGCGATGACGTGCCGATGGAACCTGGTTTGCCTTCTAAAATGGGTGTGGAAATGGCAACGCACATCAACAGCACGCACACACACTGATCGGTGATATAATCAAGATTGATAGGATAGCCCATAAAAAAAAAAACTAAAACCCAAGTGAAGTAGAAATGTATCTCAAGAAAGAGGAGGAGCAGCTTGTTGTCTTGGTGTTGAGAGGTTTTTCTTGTCGTAAGGGGCTGTCCAATGATTACTCTTGATTACATAGGGGGGAGGGTGTCAAAGGCGTGATTACGTAATATATGGACAGCCCCGAACCTGCAGCAAAAACCTGATTTAAAGTTTTCAAAAAGCTTAAACCCTTAAAGTCGTAGCTTCGTTACATGGGAAGTTCCCAGCAATTCTAGAATTTTTACTCTTTTCACCAATATGTTTTAACAATCCCTTTCACCAATAGAAAGTTCCCAGCAATTCTGGAATTTGTACATGGTAATTTTCACCAACTTCTTTCTCTGTTTCCACCACTCTTTTCACCAATACTTTTTAACAATTTCTTTTACCAATAAAAAGGTACCCAGAAATGTTAGAATTTTTTACACGTTTAATTTACACCAACTCTTCTGTTTCCACCACTCTTTTCACCAGTACTTTTTACCAATCCCTGATTTAAAGTTTTCAAAAAGCGTAAACCCTAACTTAAACTCGTAACCTCGTTACATGGGAAGTTCCCAGAATTTCTGCAATTTTTGCATGGTTAATTTTCACCAACTCCCTTCGGTTTCCACCACTCTTTTCACCAATACTTTAACCAATTCATTTTACCAATAGAAGGTACCCAGAAATTCTGCAGTTTTTGCAGGGTTCATTTTCAACTCTTCTTTGTTTCCACCACTCTGTTCACCAATACTTTTTACCACAACTTTTTACCAATACTTTTCACCAACAACTCTCCCGCGCATCTTGATTGCTTGCATTAAAAATTAAAAATAAAAATATTCATTAGCATTTATTTCGAGATTATGACAGCAGAATAATCAAGCGATCACAATCATATGGATCGTCCTAAAGCTTATTTAAACCCTTCTGCGACTCTATAAAATATTAGTGATCAGTGTGTGGCTTATTCAAGATTATATATGTATCATCAGATCAATCGGTGTGTGCTGTCGAAGTCGTTCCATAAACAATAATCTTCGTTATATAATTACGTTTAAAGTGTAAATATGTGTGAATGCTATATGGCGTGCGTGTCTGGTCTGTGTCTGTCTGTGAATATTTTAGATCAGTGGCTCGGCTTTGGATTTTAGTTGAAATTGTAACCCCATTCCCGGTCCCCATTCCTCCCGGTTTATTATTATTATTTCCCGAATTGTCCAGATATCACCCCACCTCCCAACCATACCAACACACACACACACACACACCAGTGTAAAGAGAGTACAAAACAAAAGAACTAACAAACACGTAAATGTATATTTATTTCGTCTTAAGTCTAGAACACGCTAAATACGCGACTCATTAACAGTTAAACGGATTTTGCAATCGATAGAAATTAAACAAACGCTCGACTTTTCCTTCCTATATGAGAGTATGTCGCGCCGCCTCGCTCTAACTCAGATCGCGGGCAGAGCGAGTAGGCAGGCGTGCGGTGAGCGAGAGCGGGAGAGCAGACTCCAATACAGTACGAATTCTTCAAGTCGAATTTTCAAAAATATTTAAAAAATGGCTTTTTCAGCTTTGAAGCTGAACTTTACTCACTTCACTTTTTTGACTTATGTTTGCTTAAAGATTTGTATATTTTTTTTTAACAAAAAGTGGTTTTTTAATTATTTCAAAAATTAATATTATTTCGAACTCTCCAGAGCTACAGCAACATTCTGTTGAATATTTTTTAAGATTGTAAATTCTATTAAAAATTATATTTACATACATATTTTATATTTATAATTGAAGAGAAACAAAACCTTGACATCGTCGGGTACTAGAGGTGGAGAAACATCGATGTTTGCAGACATGTTTTTCAATGTTTAAACAAAAAACATCGAAGTTTTTCGATATTTTCATAAAAACATCGATGAAACATCAATGTTTTCAAGAAAACAGAAAAAAATTTCCTCAAAAATAAATTAAAAGTTTTTTCCCCTACTCTATTGATGTGACAAAAACATCGATGTTTCCCAAAAAAACATCGACGTTCCCAAACATTTCAAAAACATCGATGCATCGATGTTTTCATCGATGTTTCTCCACCTCTAGACCACACACAGCGCGCTAAGGTTTGTTATCGGGCTCCGATCTTGAAGTACGGTGCCCAATCATGATTTAATCAAACAAAATTTCAGAATGTTAACTTATTTTATTTTTTTCTAATAACGCAAATCAATGTTTTCTGCAATTCAATGTAAGGGACTGACCATATATTACGTAATCACGTTTTTGCTAATTGTTGACCTCCTCCCCCCATGTAATCAAGAGTAATCATTGAAGGAATCCCCTCTCCTATGATTACGCACTAATGATTACTTTTTTTTCCACAAATTCTTAAACAGAAAATATTTTTTAAATATATTTTTATATGAAATGATTACGTAATATATGAACAGCCCCCAAACTAAAGCTTGATTTATTTAGTGAAATTAATATTATATGAAAATGTAATTCGACTTGGAGATGCTTGACTGTAGTTTAATACTCAGCATGCCAGACAGAGAGAGAGAGAGAGAGAGAGGCATATCGCTTTCCGGCTCTGCCTCTGGCCTGTTATCAAAGCCTTTGCCATCGTCCTTGGCGTTGCTTTCTTATCAGAGTTAGAGAGAGCGGGAATTAAACATAACAACTTTTTGGGGAAGTTCCAGCGGTAAGTGGTGGTGGGGGTGGGGTGTATACGATGAGGTTCTTTTTCGGGTGGTGGAAGGGATTGTGTTTTTGTTTTTATAGCGAAATTCTATGGCCTATACTATGTGGTATATAGTTTAAACCTTTTGTTTAGCTCAATTTTTATTTGTATTCTTAATTATTAGTAGCGGAAGCGTTCGATCGTCCGCTTGTCTAGTGTGTAATTCAATTAAAAGTCTAATGTTAATTTCCCCAGCGAATCGTTCAGTGTGTTTGTTCAAACGAGTTGTGCTCTTTAAACACTTTTTTGGTTTATGATCATCCGTCTTTTACATTTTGTTTGTTTTTATCTTACGTTGTTATTTGCCCCCTACAAAAAAAAAAAAAATGAAAAACAAAATTTGTAATGTTCTTTTTTTTTCGTAATATAGTTAGTTTTAATGTTAAATGTCAAACGGTATAATCTACGTAAGAATAATAATGTGTAATGTCTTTTTTAGAACTTGCTAATCTTTAGCAATTAAAATATAGCCTGTAATTAACAATAATTAATTAATAATAATCAATAACAGTTCATGCAGATGAAACGTTAATAAACAATAAATTATATAAACGAATCAAAGTGTTACTTTTTTCTTCACTTTTATTTAGCAAAACTAATGATATTGCAATAAAAATGTACAAAAAACGCTTCCTACTTGATTTTGAATATAGCGGCTAGTAATCGCAACATTCCGATTTCCAGTTTCGATATGTTATCGATATCATGGTGTATTCCCAGTGTGGTGGTTTTGAACGTTGGTCCAGCTTACCCACCAAACTTAACAATTAGCGCGCGGTTTCAATGGTGTAATCTATTTTTTGTAAGTGACGAGTTATTGGGGCTAGTTATTGCCTATATTTGGTTAGACAGTCTTGCTTACTTTTTAAAAGATTTCTTTTTCGATCGGTTAATATTTGATCGAGTTATGTGTCCGGCCACGGATAAAAAGGGGCCTACGGAGAAATTCTCCACGCCTGCCATTTTGGTTTTGATACAAAACGAGAAAGAAAGCTAGCTTCTGTAAACCGAAGTTGGTATACCCTTGCAGTCTGCAATTGAATCATTGAAAATCGATCCACTTAAAAAATATATATGAAAATATGCAAAGTCCGAGGTCTATTAATCAAGTACGAATTTATTTTTTAAACAATTCCTTTCTGACCCCAACGCAACTTTGAAAATAAAATATTTGCCCTAGGCAATCCTCAGTCTGAGGATGTTCTGAGAGTGACGAGTAGTGTGCCGAAGAGTAATAGCTGCACGCCGAACTCCAGTAAGGCCGTGAACTTCAAGTTCGATCCGAAGTACGACGCCATTTCGCTATTGAATATGTATTGCGCTGCCCTGGGGCTTGAGAAGCCAACGTTTACTTGCTTCGGTTCGCCGCCACAACTGCATTGCTCCGTGCGGATCGAGGGCGATGTGTACAGCAGCTATCCCGGGGAGTTTGTGAACGAGGAGATGGCCCGCCTGCGCACCGCTGAGATCGCCGTTCAGCGCATCCAGCACGCCCAGTCGCGCAGGGAGCTCTCTGTGTGCACCGTCAACGATGAAGAGTTCGTCGAGGGACTGTATCAGGAGTTGCTGAAGTATCCGCACGGCATTCTCGGGCACAAGCTAGAGGATTGGTATGGCAAGACCTTTGGGCATCACCTGCCCAGCCACTGGTACGATCTGATCATTGAGTCTAACAAGATTCGCGTGGAGCACGGCATTAATCCGCGGATCATTCTGTTCGCCAACGATCCTGGATCCCCGGAACCCGTTCGCATCAACACGCCCACCAAAATGCCGGAGCTGGCGCTGCCGTGGCACTTGAACGGCAGTGGATCGACCGATTGGATGATGTATATAAGCCACTGCAACTCCACGGGTGAGGTTTGGGCCCAACTGCTTGATCAGTTGGCCAACTTGCAGGAGTTGAAAACGCACATGAGCCGGTACATGGCAGTGCCCCACTTTCGCCAGCAGGTGCTCGATCCACACGTGCAGGAGCTCTACCAGGTGGAGATCCGGGATGGCTGGCACCGTGTTCGGGTGATCTCCGTGGATGCGGAGCAGCGCACATGTCGGTGCCACTTTGTGGACTTCGGCGACGTCGCGGTCTTCTCGTTCGAAGAGCTGTTCCAGTGCGCCACCCAATTCCTCGTCCTGCCGGCTCAAGGTATTTGCCTCAGTATGTACGCACTGGACAAGTTCAGGGACCATCCGCACGCCCAGCGTGTGCTGATGTCCGAACTGGTGGGCCACAAGGTGGTGGTCCGCTTGGTCACCAGCCAGAGCAAGTACTTCGAGCAGGGCGGTGCTGCTCAGGGCATCGTGGGAAAGGGCAAGCGACAGGCATGTCTGGCGGTCACTCTAAACGATACATCCACGGCCGAGGAAATCCATCTGAATGACCTGGTGGCCAGTAGGATCACCGAGACTACGCCGGCGCCCACACTCAACGGCGAACAGCATATCGGGAAAACCACGCCAGTGCTTGTGACGCACATCACCGAGGACGGCGACCTGATGGTGCTGCTCCGAAACGACGACCTGAAGTTCGTGGAACGCAGCATTGCCACCACAGTGGCAGATCTGGGCGAGCAGGACCGCGTACGCTACTCTGATCTGCTCCATGATCGGCATGTCTTCGTCTGTGACGAGTCTGCTGGGGGCCTGAAGCAGTGGTATCGCGGACGACTGGTGGCCAAACCCGCGAATCCCGAGGAGGAGACCTTCGACATCTACTACGTAGATGACGGGCGGCAGCGCAAGACGCACATCTC